>PNEQ01131651.1:0-10321 GCA_003012365.1 Medauroidea extradentata
GACTTTAAACTTGGGCAATTGTTCGTGAACAACATATACATATTCCTAGCATTTTTATAATTTTATCTCATTTTGACATTGTCACTTTTGGCAGTAAACCGACGATATATCATCTCACTAATCTCAGGTTTGGGGCACCAAATACGTTTCCGCGAAACCTTTACTCTCTGAAACTTTGTAATGTCAATAAAGTTAAAGTTAATATTTTGACAATATATATTTGAGGGCACCGTCACCAATGGTTGTGCACAGGGTAAACAGATGTTCCTCATTCGATTAACCACTTACCTTAGACGTCTGTAACTACCCTAGAACGTCAAATTGGCAGTTTTATAAATAAGGCCCAGGCGAAGTCATTGTTAGTGGCAGGGACAAACTTAAGACTGCTTTTCGCGTGGACAGCTATAGCTACTTATCCTTCTGCAGAGTTAGTTCAACTAGCCGTTTGGACATTCTAACACTTGATGACTGAAGTACCAATCTTATGTACAAAGAGGTTTTTCAATTAAATTAAATATTATCAGTTACGAATAATACTCGCGAGCAAAGCCGCGGGGGACTGCTAGTTAAAGCTAAACAGCGATTTAATTTAATCAGTTACTTCACTAAGATACTTCAAAATTTATTTATTTGTATGTATCATAGCCTTACTAGACGTAGCAAAGATACTTGAAAATTACACACAAGGCCTAAACATATACATGCCAATATTCTGAATATTCAATAGTTAAATACTGTAAGTGTAAAATCTCTCTCTCTCTCTCTCTCTCTCTCTCTCTCTATGTATGTGTATATATATATATATATACATATATATATATAAATGAAAGCTGACTGACTGACATATCAAACTGCAGCCCAAACCACTGGACCTAGGATCGTGAAATTTTTTGTGGGGGTTCCCTTCAGGTCGTAGGCGAGCACTAAGAAGGGATTTTTCGAAATTCGACCGCTAAGGGGGTGAAAAGGAGTGAAATGTGTTTCCGAAGAAACGTCGATAGATCTCGAACCCGAAGGCCAATCATCGTGATTTTTACTTTAATAGGACAGTCGTAAAAGTGCATATTAGCCAATTTAAGGGTTTTTCGAAGTTCAACATTTAAGGGGATGAAAAGACCTTAAATATGTTTTCAATCAACTATCGATATCTATCGAACCCTTCCGGATAGAGAGTTGATATTCACTTCAAAATATTGCTTACGTAAATACCCAAAAAGTAGTTTTAGGTTTTTTTGAAATTCAACCCCCAGGCAGCAAAAAGGAGCAAAATGTGTTTTTTATGATCCGTCTATATCTTTGAAACACAATTGGCTATCGTCGTGATTTTAACTTTAATTGGTTACTTTTACAAATGTCAATGACAGGACCCAAAGACGTTTTGAAATTCTTTATATAAAGAGGTGAAAATACGTGGAATGTGTTTTCAATTATCCTTCCATATCTATCGAACCAATAGAGATATCGAAATGCTCTTTGCTTTAAATTGGTGCTTTTGTAAATATTCCAAGTGCGATTTAAAATATATTTTCCGAATTCGGCCCTAAACTGGTTAAAAAAAGGTAATATGAGTTTTCGACTCACACTCGATATATATCGATCCCATAGCTTTTTATATAGCGACGTGATTTTGTTTAGGATTGATGCTTACTAAAATACCTAAAAAGTAATTTCAGGAATTTTCGAAATTCGTTACCTGAGGACGTGAAAAGGGGTGAAAAGTGGTGAAAAGACCTTGAATGTGTTTTAGATAAATCCGCGATATCTATCGAACCCGTCGAGATATACAATTAATTTTGCATCAGGATGAAGATTACAGAAATTATCGCAAAACTGTTTTCAAATTTTTCGAAATTCGATTTCTCAATACTGTGCAGGGGTGATTTGTGTTTTTTTAGTGAATGATTGATTTTGATTCGATTGAACGGGCTAGCGATGTGATTTACACTTCAGTTTGATACTTATACAAATGTCTTAGATGAGAATTTAAAATATTTCGAAATTCGACACCCAAAAGGGTTAAAAAGCACAAAATATGTTTTCCATCAACCCATAATATCTATCTTACCAGTAGCGATATTGAGGTGTTGTTCGCGTCAGAGTGATGCTTACGTAAATATTTATTAAAAAAAAATATGTGTGCAATTTTTTTCTTTATAAGAAACGTAATTATTAAGAATAAAACTAAGTTGGTCAACATTCAAGGCAGACGATCCGAAAAGCAGGAACGAGCAGCGAGAAACAACCTATACAGGAGTTTCACTACAGTAACCTATCGAGACGTGGTGTTGTACAACCTCTATGAGCCCAGGAAACAGATATTTTATTGGTTTTAATTAAATTTTAATTTCATGAATTATTTCGACGTTACGTGACGCAGTTGTTTGTTACTCAGGTCTAAATTCCGGGAGGTTCTGGGCTCGAATTCAGTTAAAAGCTGCGTGTGAACGTTCAATTCTGACACACAAATACTACAAGGCAGATCGCATTACTGCAATTTACGTGTAGTCTTTGAAAGGGGTAAAATTGCAGTTCGCTTTCCACTTAGATTCCTCTACAATATCAGCTGACATTTCGTCGGTATACTGCCAAAACTGATTAAGTCAGAAATGCTATTTCGTTTAAAAACAGTATTAAATTGTAGATATTAACAAAAATGTGGTATGTTACTATACTGCGACACAACAGTACGAAACGACGAATAGACTTTAAACTTGGGCAATTGTTCGCGAACAACATATACATATTCCTAGCATTTTTATAATATTCCTCGCAGTTTTATAATTGTATCTCATTTTGACTTTGTCTCTTTTGGCAGTAAACCGACTATATATCATCTTACTAATCTCAAGTTTGGGGTACCAAATACGTTTCCGCGAAATCTATACCCACCGAAACTTCGTAATGGCAATAAAGTTATTAAAGTGAATATTTTGACAATATATAATTGAGGGCACCGTCACTAATGGTTGTGCATAGGGTAAACAGATGTTTTTAATTCGATTAACCTCTTACCTTAGGTGTCTGTAATTACCCCACAACCTCAAATTGGCAGGGACAAACTTAAGACAGCTTTTCGTGTGGACAACTATAGCTACTTATCCTGCTGCAGAATTAGTTCAACTAGCCGCTTGGACATTCTAACACTTGATGACTGAAGTACCAATCTTGTGTACAAAGAGGTTGTCAATTAAAGTAAATATTATCAGTTACGAATAATACTCGCCAGCAAAGCCGCGGGGGACTGCTAGTATTAATATAAAGTTACAAAGCTATGATTGGTGGCGGTTTGTAAAGATGGAAAAATATAATTATGACACAAGTTGTCATTAATTAAGACAATATGGTGCTATTTACGTAGTTTTAGTGCGTACATTCTCAAAATACAAACTACAGCAATCATCGTAAAGCCGCCAAATAAAAATGGCGAAATTTTGATCATATTTGTCTAAATTTAACTTCCTTTGAGTAAACAAAAAGTCAAAAGTTGTTCTTACTTGTTTAAAAACAAAAAAGTCTTCAGAACAAAGACAATAGTAATCACATTTTTGTAGCGTTTTTGCGATATGCTCCAGTTGTGATTTAGAATGTAGATCACAAAAACAGTTTAAAAAGTAACGAGCGGCGTTAATATCAGTCAACAACCTCAAATGTATGGGAATTTGTTTCCTAGCCGTCGGTTAGAGTCTGAGCATTGTGGTTCCTTAAGAGTTCGTGGTAGATAAATAAACGCTGAAAACATCCATTGATTTCTACGCTTTTTTCGATGCCAATATGGATAAAATTCTCAATGAAAATCCTAGATAATGGCATTTGTCAACTTTATGAGTAAATATTTATACAGAATTACTAACTCGTTACGCGTGATCTCTTGCGCGGCAGTTAAATGCAGGAGGTTCCGGCGTCAGAGATTGTGCTTCAGAAGTTCGTAACACTGGAAGCAATTTTGTTTAAAACGTTGGCTAAAACTAACGTCTAGGATTGCTATTGTTTAATTTTCACGAATTGGCTTCGAAAAACATACAATTATAGATTAATGCTTTTAGCGTTGAATTATGTACCACGCCCTCTTATGATCATTTACTGGAGGCTTCAGCAGAAAAATATCACCCAATTAAAGACTATAGTTGGAATATTTTTATTCATAAAAACCTTTGAAAGGGTGAGGAAGGACGTCAAATCATAGTCTGGCCAGTTAGCAGTAACTAATGTAGTAGTTATGAGAGCTGTCAGACATAGTCTGTTCTGCAGGTAAAACTCACCAGGCGGTGGAGGAGGCATGGGTGGCAGTCCGCTCCCTTCGTACTCCTGAAACACACACACGTGCTTACATCATAAGTACAACGTGATGTCTTCTTGTACTACACACAATTACCTATTCATATGATGTATATACCAAATATCTCGTAATCATAATATTAATGCAACTGGAAGTACACAGCTTGATAAATATTTTTGGGGACAAAAGATAATTTTCATAGATTATAGTTAAAATAACTATAATAGCACATAGAAAATATATTTTACATGTTATTAGTTATTTTGTGGTATAATATATTATAGAAATATATCTGTAACAATTTAATTCCCGAAATATCGTTAATTATTACTAAGTTATATGTTTGTAAAATTCTTGTAAATCAGAAACGTGAAATATCAATGTAACTTATTGCGTTTAGAATAAAAATAACATATAATTACCAGCCAAATTTTTTTTCAGTTAAACTTATCGCGTAATGTAAAATATTTAATTGAATAATTTTCTGACAAGGAAACAAATTTACCTAACAATGAACCGTATTTTATAGCATCCGATTAAATCAATCGAGTGGCAAAATATTGTTTTGAGGATCTAAATTTCTAACATAACCAGCCTTAAATGAAAACATATTGTAATTATCCCCCCCCCAAATTCTGTATGCATAAATGCAGAAGCAAAAAAAGTATGTGGAAAATGAAATAACTAAATTAAATATTAATGTCGTCAAACGTACATAATGAATAAAACTTGGGTTCTGATGTTATGATTGGCACGTAGGCTAGGTAACGGTCCCACGTGTTGTAGTTACGTGATGTTTATATTCATGAAGCGGTAATGAAAGTAAAATAACTGAAATGTTTCAGTGAAAACCAGCTGTGAACTTTGTGTGGGTGTTGCGTGAACTGCAACTGAGATACGAGTCAATTACAAGGTATATAGTGAAAGAAATGTTCACGTCTCTGTTATCCACGAGAATGACAATGAGAGAAATGTTATGATAGCCAGGCATGACTGCCGAAAATACACGATGATTACAACGTCACGTGTGTCGCCTGCTGAGTGCTGAATCTGAAGGCAGAAACTCCTTGTTGATCCACGCTGCCTCGGACATAGCGTAGCGTCTGCTAAAACACCAGATATTACAATAGTGTTCAGCCTTATTTAAACATACTTCCTTTGCTGGGCCTAGCGATTACGAACCATTTAAATGATCCAAAATTCATCGACTAATGGACGTACCTAAAACTTAACCGACAAAAAGTATTGAACTTTGAAACTCTGAACAAATTACAACTTTTCTCTTAATCTTTTTAGCCTACTTTCCGAAGCAAAAGTAGGCTTATGATATCACCTTCTGTCTGTGTGTACATGTGTGTACGTTAGTGTATCCACGTGTGTGTGTATATGTGTGTGTCCAAGTGAGTGATTACATCTGTGGGTCCATGTGTGTGTGTATTTCCCCTTAAAAAAATGTTGAAACAGTGGACCGAATTTCATCGAGGGGTGAAATGTGTTTCCGAAGGAACATCGATAGAGCTCGAACCCGTCATCGTAATCTTCACTTTAATGGGACACACATAAAAAGGTATATTAGCCAGTTTAATGATTGTTCGAAATTCAGTATTTAAGACGGTGAAAAAACCTTAAATGTGTTTCCGATTAACTATCAATATCTATAGAATCTTCGGGATAGAGAGTTCGTATTCACTATAAAATTTTGCTTACGTAAATACCCGAAAAGTAGTCATACGATTTTTTTAAAATTTGATCTTCAAACGTTAAAAACGGGCAAAATGTGTTTTTATGAATCGTCTATATTACTGAAACACAATTGACTACCATCGTGATTTTTACTTCAACTGGTAACGTATACAAATGACTATGATAGGACTCAAAGACGTTTCGAAAGTTGATAAATAAGGGGGAGAAAATATGTGAAACATGTCTTCGAATATTCCTCTATATCTATTGAACCAATCGAGATATCGAAGCGTTCTTTGCTTTATATTGCTGTTCATGTAAATATCTAAAAATAATTTAAATATAATTTCAAAATTCGGCCTCAAAGAGGTAAAGATAGCGTAAAATATGTTTTAGATTCGCAATCGATTTATATCGACCACGTTAATTTTTTACACAGCGACGTGATTTTTGTTTAAGATTGATGCTTACTGAAATACTTGAAAATAAATGTCTTGAATTTTCGAAATTCGCCACCTAAGGAGATGAGAATGGGTGAAAAGTGATGAAATGTGTTTTCAATTAATCGTCTATATATCTTCAGCTCAGCGGGCTATCGTCGTGTTTTTCACGTCTAAGAGACACTAATAAAGTATTCTAAAACGTGTTTCAATGGTTTTTCGAAATTTACTCTGTTAAGAGGTGAAAAGATCATCTATTGAACCCGTCGAGATATACGGTTAAATTTTGCTTCAGAATGATGATTGCAGAAATGATCGCTAAACGGTTTTAAGATTTTTCGAAATTAGAACTCTTAGTAGTGTGCAGAGATCATGTACGTTTTTTAATGAATGGTCGATTTTGTATCGACAGAACGGCTACCGTCGTGATTTGCACTTCAATAGGATACGTATACAAATGCCTAAGATGTGAAATTAAAATACTTCGAAACTTTACACCGAAAAGGGTGAAAAAGCATAACATTTGTTCTCCATCAACCCATGTTATCTATCTAACCAGTAGATATGTTAAGGTATTGTTCTCTTCAGAGTGATGCTTATGTTTAAAAATTACATGTAGTGATTTTATTTTATAAGAAAACGTGATTATTAAGATTAAATCTAAGTTTGTAAACTTTAAAGTCATACGATTCGAAAGTCAAGTACGACCAGCCAGAAAAAATAATACAGATGTTTCACTGTACAGTAACCTATCGAGACGTGGTGTTGTATAACCTTTATGAACTCTGGGCATGAAAATTTTATTTGTAAATAAAATTAGTTTTCATGAATTATTTCGACGTTACGCGACACAGTTATGTGTAGCTCCTGTTTACATTCCGGGTATGTTCTGGGCTCGAATTACGTTAAAAGCTGCGTGCGAACGTTACATTTTTCCACACAAAAACTGCAATGCAGATTTAATTTTGTGCAATTTGCACATAGTCGTTTGAAAGGGGTGAAATTGATTGTGCAGTTCACTTTTCACTTAGGTTCCTCGACAACATCAGCTCACTTACATCATCTCACTAATCCCAAGGTTAGGGCACCAAATACGTTTCCTCGAAACCATTTCCCACGAAAACTTTCTAATGGTATTTAACTTCAAGTGAATATTTTGAAAATATGTAATTGAGGGCACCGTCACCAATGTTTGTGCACAGGGTAAATCAGACGTTTTTAATTCGGTCAACCTCTAACATTTAAGAGTCTATAACAACCCCACAGCGTCAACTTTGCAGTGTTATAAATAAGGCCCACGTGAAGTCACTGTTAATGACAGGGACAAACTTAAGACTGCTTTTCGCGTGGACAGATATAGCTACTTTTGCTGCTGTAGAGTTAGCTCAACTAGCAGCTTTGTCATTCTAACTTAAGTACAAATCTGGTGCACAAAGAGTATTTTCAATTAAAGTAAATATTATCAGTTATGAGCACGGCCGTAGAAGAACAGCTGTGGACACTCGCCTATCTACCAATGTATTTTGCTTGACCTCCTTGTTGTTTGGCTGTAGTTCTTCAAGTTACCGGCGCTGTAATCCCGGCGGTCGGACTCCAACTCCACCCCCTTTTTTTCTATTGTTAATATTATAAAGTAAATAAAGATTTCTGGAACCATGATTTAACATTGTGAGCGAAGGAAGTATTTCATTAACTGATAAAAAGTACGTTTTGATAAATGTTTTATCGTAGTGGGAGGGAAGTGGGCGGAGTTTGAACTCAACCGCCCGGATTACAGCGCCAATGTATAGAATTATCGGTAACTTGGTGAACTGCAGCCAAACAACAAGGGGGTCAAGTTTCCAGGCGAGTGTCCAGACCTGTTCTTCAACAGCCGTGGTTATGAGTAATGCTCGCGAGCAAAGCTGCAGGGGAATGCTAGTTAATAAATAAACCTCTTTGGTCTTGGGCCTGTACACAAATAAGAATTATCACGACCTACCTTGAAGCAATGGTTTGAAATGATGACCTATAAATCTGCGGCGTGGGAGGTTTCGGAGTCGTATCCCACGTAAGACTTAGCGAAGGGAATTTGTGTGCTTTTGTGTACGCACATATTAGTGGCAGCTGGAAGATTTCGATAAAATAGTATAGTTATTTGGGTTTCCATGGACTGATTTCGGAGTGAAAATCTTTGTTTGAAACGGACTGAGGAACATGTGACATGACATAAAAAGATAGTACAACCACTAACAAATATTTTAAACAGAGTTGCTTTTTACATTAAATTATTCCACGAGGGCAAAGCCACAACCAGGAAACTAATAAATGATAATTTAAAAAGTGTTAGTATTAATAATCGGCACACTATTATGAACAGTCAGCTGGTTGGCCTTACAGTGAGCTGGAATTTGTGAGCAACTTATGATGTCGTGAAAATTAATCAACACCAAAACATACATGATAATTTCATCAATGATTTAAGGATTTTATGTAACGATGTACGAAATAAACAATATTTCACATTTACAGAGAGATAGTAAGACAACATTCCGTGCTTCAGACAAGTTCATAACACGACTTGCGACAGTAAAAGGAAATGTTTAGACAGTATTAATTTACAGAAATCAGCAAAATAATTAACTGTGAACACTTCGTTATGCTGAGAGTCCGGACTGTCTTTTCTAACAATGGGATTATGACTCAATTTCAAGAGTACTCTCTTGAGAGAGTACTCTTTGGCACAACAACAAGAGAGAGCAGTTTTTGCTCTCTGGTGCTCTGCTCTCTCCAGTTGGGACGATGCTCTCTCGTATGTGTAAACAAACTATGCAAAGGAAAAAAGTGCTTAAATTGTAATAATACAAGTCATAAGCACGTTAAATACATTCGAGCAATTCAAATAATCATTTTTAAACTTACCGGCGTTGAATTTCAAGCGATAAACAGCTGTTCAGTCGATGCCAACATGTTTTATTTTGTGTATTTAAACGCAAATTAGGGCTAAATGTGCCATCTCAATTTCTCGCCGTAAGTAACTGCTCGTTGCAAATTATTATTGTATAAATATAGAAATATTAGTAATATATGACGCACGTTTCCTCAGTAGCATCAAGCCATAGTTGCAATCAAGAGGTCGGACTCCAGAGAGCACGAGAGAGCGAGAGCAAGTATACAACTTAATTCTCTCGTACTCTTGGCGAATAGTTGAGACAGGCAAGGAGTGTTCTCTCTCTGACGTAGTTTTGACGTATTTTCGTGAGCGAGAACACGAAAGAGCATTCTTTGGGTGTATTGAGACACGGCCTTAATCGAGCGATGCGAATCAACGCAACACTTAACACGTTGGACTTCACATTCAGGAGGACCCATGTTCCCATCCCATCTCCGGCCATCTTGATTTAGTTTTCTCATTGCTTTCTAATCCAACAGTAGACCAGGCGAATGATGCAATGGTTCCTTAACCAAAGACTTGACTGATTATTTTCTCAGTTTCTGCCTGTGTTGTGTATCTTTGTCTCAAATATCCTCACCGTCAATGAAACGTAAAACCCACTTTCCTTACCTAAGGTACCGGTATTTAGACGTGATTATTTGAAGACCTGTAAACCTCTGTATTGCAACAAAAGCACAGTAATACAGTAGTATAGTAGCAAAATGCACCACTCCACTATTAAATTTGAAAATGTCGAACACATATTTATAGATTACTTATTTTCTCGCTTTTATCAGCTTTACATAACACATGGCAGATTAAACCTGTCATTAGCAGTCAGTTGTTAGTTTCTTACTTCCACATAAGCTCTATTACGTAACATAGCCTCTAAGGCGTTTCCATTTGATATTGCACGCTGAAAGTAGACGAAAGTGTGTTTAATCGTTGCATATATATATATATATATATATATATATATATATATATATATATATATATATATATATA
>PNEQ01131652.1:0-11640 GCA_003012365.1 Medauroidea extradentata
CTGTAAAAAAATTAGAGCAAAAATTTGAAAATATTAGCCGAATGTCATTAAAAATATTTATTGAACTTTGTACATTTGTTGAGTGACTTATGTGAATGTGTATATAAGCTTTACTTGTCATGTAATCTGTTTATCTGTAGTACCACTGTTTCATACAAACCATGTTTTCAAACATTTTGTGAATGAGCTGCTGTATATCATCCCGCCAACTGTTGCCACATATTGTTAGGTTATTTTAAAAGGTTAGTATTGGTTTTCGAATTGCGTTATGAAGTTTTGGTATGTAGTAAAGTTAACATATTCAACTAAGAAGTTTTGGCATGTATTAAAGTTTACATAATCAAGTTATTATAAACTGTCACTGAGCTTACTAGAAGTACCATTTAAGTGAAGGCAAACATTTTAGTAGTGTTTCTTGAGAAAATTTATTAAAAAATTTGTGTGAAACATGTGACTCTTTAGCAATATTAAATTAGAACATACAGCTAACGCCATGCCACTATATTAATTATTAACTTAATAATTACCCAAACTTATAAGAGCCAGTAAGACAGTGTGTATATTTATGTATGTACATATACATATGTATGTATGCATGTTTGTATGTGCATATAGGCCTATATGTGTGTTTATATGTGTATTGTATATATATATATATATATATATATATATATATATATATATATATATAAACACATATACATAAACACACTTGCATGTTAGTAATAAATAATAAAATATACTTTACAAGTGATTTGTTTGAGAGAAGCATGTTAATATGCATTATATATTCTATATTTATTCATATTAATGGGGTGGAGATATTTAGATCGGCCTTTATCATCGTGATATTAAGATCTTAAGATGAAATTACGTATGAATCAGTAATGGAATACGACAGTGGGGTATACAAGAGCACGCCGATAAAACTCGCTGGTCAATTCAAACGTCCTCCACATTTTTCAAATACGAACATCGATAGCGATTCCGCTGTGAATTGAACCCGGACAATCAAAGTGGAAAACGAGTTGTCAGACCACTACACCACCGCGGATTCTTAATGTATAAGTAATGTTGCTTCTGCAGATAATCGATGTATTTTTATTTATCCCAAATATTATATATTGACATGGTAAATGTTATAATTTCACTACTCGTCGACACCAGGATCACTTGCGGCTGAAAAAAAATCTTGTTGAGCTTTACAAACCAATAACACGACAGGCTCACTTATGTTTTACGATTGACATTATCTCAGAATTACAAGCATCGTAAACAACTGTCATCTAACTGCTGCAAATGTTAGTGAATAACATTTTTGATTTGTACGTGCAATAATTTTTTCCTTGTAACCGAGAGTCAAATGTTCTCAGGACGCATAGTAAACTATTCAGCTGTTGATCATGGGCCGGAAGGGGAAACGCGGCAAGCCAACCCAGGGTTGTCTGGGCGGGGAGCGGGGATGAACCACGACTAGCGAGGCCAGCCCTCACGTCGTTTGGTGCCAACAGTACATTCGCCGTGCTCATGTCTGTTTACTTTTATGTGAGGAATCACCTCCAGGAGTTTCGGCTATAATTTTCCACAGATAATGAATACAAAACACCCTAAATAACAAAGCATGTAAACTCTACTCAAAAGTCTGAATTACCATAAATAAATAATATTTTTAGATTACTATTCTAGACACGATTGTCTTCAAAACAGCACACTTCATCGCAAATTACATACTACACTTCTATAGCAGTAAGTGCCAAGGTCTCAAATTGGAATAATCTGGGGTTAAAAAATGTCGAACACTTTTTTCCTTCAACTCGCGATCCTCGCTTATTAACGTTTTGCTCATGCACTCGCGCGAGTCAGAAGCGAGACAATTAGCTTACTTCGCGATATAAGTTTGTTCGTAAGCACTTATGCGTACCCGTCCGTCTTCGGCCCACATTTGCCACCTTGGGACTCGAACCTGCTATGGACACATAGCCTGCACGAGCACACACACCGCGTGAAGTATCCTGCCCTGGTACGAAGTTAGATTAACGTGGCTATTCCTTAGTGTCAAAAATTGACATTCGAAAATCAGCCGATAAAAACTGCCCACGTGCTATTGACTCTCTCTTCCCTGTTCATTTACATTGGTAACGTTCAAGTCATATATCAGCATATTACATTAAAAAGTTTCTTATTCATATCTAAAAATTTGCAGTTTCAAAACTATCAATGTACTAACACAAAATACTGGCATTGAAACTGAAATACTGGACTTTTTAAGATTAAATAAAAATGTTATGTTTACAAACAAAAGAAAATTAAATACATGTTACAATTCAATTGGCTGGCTTTGAAATTAAAAACTAATTAAAAAGTTACTAAAACGCCAAAAAACTAAATCAGCACGTGTTATAACCCTATCATTTTATGATGTTATATTAAATATATAGTTCGCTTGTACATACCGAAACATTTTTGAATTTTCTGCATGAAAATTTTCATATTTTAGAAGGACCACTAAAACACACATTTTCACCATTTTGGGGGACGAGAAAAATAACTTTAAATATCTATATTATGTGGTTTATTGACTCTGCTCTTAAAAATAACTCATACACAAGAACGAAACAAGGAAAAATGTTGATGACACGTCAGGAATCGCAGACTATGTATATTTTAGTACACTAATTTGGCATTCCGGCTGGAGCCACGTTGCATGTTATTGCAACAGGCGCATGCCAACGAGGATGGCGAGAGGGGCGGCCACACCTCTGTAAGTAAACCTGAGGAGACAAATACAGGTGTCCCAAAAGTAGTGTACCCACTTTATATACAGATAACATATTTAACAATGTAGTTACAATTGAAATGTTCATATCACTTTGCAGCCTACAGTCAGGAGTTAATTTGTGAACAACAACATTGGGCATAGTCCATTATTCACATCTTGACAGTGACGAATCTGTAGCACTACATGTTGCATGACCTTCGCCAAGATTTATTGTGAAATTTCATGGATTGCTATGCTAATGTTGTCTTTGAGGGTTGCAAGTGTCCGTGGTTTATTCCTGTAGTCACTGCCCGTGAGAAAACCTTACATAAATAAATTAGGGGCAGTGAGATCCGGCGACCTCGGTGGCCAGCTAATGTCTCATTTTTTAGATGTGATCTGACCTGGAAACATCTCCTGAAGAATTCAGCCAAGTAGTATGACAGGTTGCATCATCTTGCTGAAACCAGATCTCGTCATTTTCCATAGCCAATAATGGTCTGAGAAATGTGTTCAACATGTCACAGTAACATTCACCATTCACAGTGACAGCCATCCCGCCTGTGTTTTCAAAAAAGAAAGGGCCGAACATACGATGCGCCATTATTTCACACCACACTGTAACACATTGCTCGTGGAGAAGTCTTTCGTGGATCTTTTCTGGCTGTTCTGTTACCCAAATGCGTCAGTTCTGTTTATTGACAAAGCCACTGAGGTCAAAATAGGCTTCATCACTCATGAGAAGTTTCGTGTGGAAATTGGGTCCTTCCGCCAGTTGTAGGAATGCATTTGCAAACTGTAGTCTTTTGGGCAGGTCGGTAGGCAATAATCTTTGGACAATTTGGATCTTGTACAGATATGTGTGTAAGTCAGCAGTTAAGATTCTGTGTAACGAGGATCTAGATATGCCAAGTTCTTGAGAACAACAACGAAGTGATTTCTGGGGACTGTTTGCCACTGATGTGCAGGCTTGTCAATATTGGCTGCGTTTCGCGAAGATTTTGGACATCCACTTTTGTGTCTATCAGCAACATTTACATTACCTCGGAACTGTTGTTTTGAAGGTGCTGTGCGAACATATTGTTGTTTGTACGCCCACTGAGCTTGCACAACACTACGTCCATGCATGAAGTGAAGTTCAACTATGGACACACATTCTTTCGAGCTCCACCTATTCACGATCAATCTCCAATATCACAGCAACAATCTGAAAGAAACAAAACTTTTATAACTAATATAGTTTCCGTTTCATTTGGATTTCAAATGGGTACACTACTTTTGGGACACGCTGTATTACGATTCCCGTACCCCCCTTCCCCCGCCCTGGTGAACCTACTTTAAATTTCTATTTTAAAAATACATTACCACAAGACTATCATAAGGTTACAACAAAAATTTTCAGAATGTATAGAAGCGATATGTACACAAAAAAAAGTACAGCGTATTTGACTTTAAAAAAAATCAAACTATGGGATTTATGCTATCTGCAAATGCAATTAACAAATCACTGAATTGGTCGGTACTCAATTTTGTATTATGCATTTACTATGTTTTTTTATGAAAGCCCAAGTAAATCCCATTATGCAGCTCGATTTCTTACAGGTGTACATTCATAATCCGACCTTCTACTTTCTGACCAGTATTAGTGAAATTCTTCAGTAGTTTATATAAACTTCACTGAATTTAAGTTAGACTTTCTGAGGATACAAGCGAAAATTATTATGATTTGAAAATATTTATTTCTCAACATCATGCAACAGTATAGTAAAAGTGAAAATATAATTCAGAGTTAACTGCACTATAATACTTCGCTAGGTATTCATTTCACATAAAACATTTCTTTGAATACAAAATTATACTAAAGAAGTGACAAAAAATTAATATAAATACCTGAAACACAAGAAACCTAGCAATTACACATTTTTTTAAAAGTTATAATGATGGCATTGACAACAGGATGGAGTTCTGGGACAGGAAAACATGGCAGCAGTTAGAGTGGTGCAGTTAATCCACCAGACAGGATATTGGTTCCATGGACAAGGTAGAAATGGGCTGGCTAGCAAGGAGAGCTAGGAAGAGGTGCACAGGGTGGTGTGAAGGCTACACGGCGGGAAGCTGCCGAGGAAATCTCTCTGAAGAAGTATGGCAAGGAGTCCTTAGGGTAGTAGGCCGACGGCTACGGGGCACGCTAGGTATCACAATGTTGATGAAGCTGCCCCCGCAAATAGTGAACAATGCACATACATTTGTTAACTAAAAAGTTCCAGAAAGTGGACCCTGGCACCCAAAGCATCCATAAGGAGGTGAGCAAACAACTAAAAGAAAAAGCGGGTAACTATTGCTGCGGTTTACTCACCACAAAAAAAAGTAAACAGACCAGGCAGACGGACAGGACAGTGATGTGGACCTGCAGCTTAGGCCACTCCAGTGGGCAGCGGTACGAAAAAGCACGAGGTTACAAATAAGTTACAAGTAAAGTGTGGTTACAAAGAAATAACAAGTACCGGTAACATTAAACTTCTGCACGTGACGGCTGACAGAGCACGGGACTTTGGATCAGAAAACAAACAAAATTGTTCCGAAACATCACATTAACGCTATTGAAAACTAAATGGTCAGCACAAAAGAAGGTTTGACCCGAGGAGGATAATACGCCATGTCCCCAGCATATCACTCAATTGACTGTCATAGTAGAAGGTGCAAAACGGTCACAAGACTCGATTTGCATGCGCTGAGGCAAGGTCACATACAACAACACTGTAATAGATAATATAAAAGACACGAGCACCATTGAAAAAATACAAAAGAAACTGCACCATTGGAAAAATACAAAAGAAACTGCACCATTGGAAAAATACAAAAGAAACTGCACCATTGGAAAAATACAAAAGAAACTATAAAAGCATTCCTTTATTTTTAAAATGTCTTATGTGGGAATTCTGTTCCTGAGGCGAGTTCATGGAACCAATGGAAAAATTCTGCATCAAATGCTTTTCAGAACATGTTAAGTGACGTAAACAATTAATTTTAGAAACGTTAGAAAATATTAAGACATTTGAAATATTTAAGTTAAAAGGTAAATTTGTAAAATTAATTTTAAAGCTTAATTCATAGTGAATGATTGTGACGTGGGCTTGGAACGCATCAATTTAAATTAAACAAAGTTACACTTAAGTAGAGATAAGTTGAGACTCCAACACACCATAATAGGCATAAAAAGTTTTTTTTTTCCTTTTATAATTTTTACAATAAAAAGGCTTATCTATGGAGGAATTCCAGCAATCACACAGCCATACATAGCAAATCATTACACTAATAATTTACAACAATATTTCTTGTCATACATAAACCTGTGCTTAATTATTCTGCACAGAATTTATAAATTGAAATCTCACTTCCTATTTTCACAGCGTGCAAGCTGCTAAGTCAAGCCTCTGCAGTTTAAGTGCATAGCCAATGTTTTATGCAACACCGAGTTTAATAATATCTTTCAGCTGTTGTCACACACTCGCATTACTGGTATAACTTAAATACTAATAATTATTATTGCTGGAAAAATGTCCTGATCTGTCACTTTTAACACCTCCAAAGGAGTGATAAATACAGATTTTTTTTTTTTTTTTTGTGTTTACTCGCAGGCATTTTTCCAGCCATATAGTGTACTTCACTGCCAAACTAACAACACAGTTACTGAAATCATGCTAATATATTTGCGACAACTTACTACCTGTTTTTGAAGGCTTCTTTAGTTGCCAACATATTTGGTGAGCCAAAGATGGTCTCGGTTATAAAGCATAAGCAACTGAAAGTTGAAATTTTCCAGGACATTGTCGGATAGACAATACCACAGGTCATTCAAGTGATCGAGAAAAGGTACGTCAATGGAAACCCTAAAAAAATGTGAGGAACTAGAATAGTCTGCTCTGTAGACGGTTGAGGTATACGTTGTTTTAAAATTTCTACACATCACAACTTGTGATTTCATCCGTGTTGAGGACTCCAACATGATTTTAAAGCTAAAACTGCCACTTTCTTTTTGCAACATTGAAAGAATATATTTTAAGCATGAGCAGCAAATATAGCATCAAGTATATATGACTGAAGGAGTTGACCTAATGCAAGAGTTGAGCCTAAAAAGACAATCAAAACAAATGTTACAATTAATTCATTGTCAGTGATGCTTATATGCATTGGCGGTATTTTCTGGACTGCTGGTCTATTTTTCAACTTAATTTTTTTTCTCGGGATAAACACTAGCATGCCTTTAACAAAGTTCGCTAACCAGCAGAAGTCTGCAACCACAGTGGTAGAGGTTGGTAAGCCAGTGTTGCAACAAGTCATTTTTATTCTGTTCACTAAATCATGCTGGAACCTTGCTTTAACCACAACAACCACACAAGTCCAGTTTTCCTGAGAACTAGTATACCTACTTGAACATAAATTTAAGACATTTCAGTTATGTAGGGTATCAAAAGACAAAAATATAAATAAATTAAAATAAAATTGGTAGAATTTAACTACAGGTACTTTCAATCAATCCATTTCCTAAGAAAAATTGGGGGAATATAAATAAACTCTCTGACCATAATTTGCTATAATAGTAGTACGATGGTGTCAGCCTTTTGAATTTTACATTAAAGGCACATACCAAGCACAATCATAGCAAAGAATGATGCTGGTACTATTAGGCTGACTGTTGCCCGCTCAACACGTGCTAGTATTCCCATCCTGGACTCCTTGCTAACATAAAACACAACCGTGCATTTCTCATAAATGAGAACTTTTTCCACTTTTGTGTATTTTTTACACTATGATTTTTTTAAGCACACTGCAGATTTTGTGTGCCATTCCACATTAACAGCTTTGTACGTGGTATATACATACAGGAGTCTTTGGGTGCATGGTACATATAGTCAAATTCATCATGGTAAAAACCTGCATGTGAGGTGGCCAATAACATTGCGTTATGACGAAACAGTATTCAGCTTTACATAAAGATTCGCTGCCTGCCGCACACCCTGTCTCATTCTTCAAGCTTGAGGGCGACTGATTGAAAACCTTGCATTAACAAAATTTTCCAGACAATATAACTCTCAAAATCTAGCTTCTGGAGTTGACTATCACCATGTAACCTCCTCTTCTGTGTTGTCTTTTAAGATAGGAGAGCTACGCTAGCATTTTACCACAGCTCCACTACACACTGTACAATTATATATAAAGCTGCTATCATAAGAAACAAGTGGGCTGACCCAACTATACGTATGTACTATTATGTTCGTATGTATGTCCGCCACTAATTACTTCTATACCGTAACTGAATTTTATCAAACTTTGTTCACGTCCATTGCTTATTTTCAAAATGGTGTCCACTTGGGCACCAACCATATTTCTGGAACCATACAGCTGATTCAAACTAATTGTACATTCTGATTGTTTTGTCTTTGCATTGAATGTGTGTGTACTGTCCACAGTCGTAGAAGAACAGGTCTGGACACTCGCCTGGATATTTGACCCCCTTGTTGTTTGGCTGTAGTTCACCAAGTTACCGAGAATATTGTGTTTTATTGGCGCTTTAGTTAGGGCGGTCGGATTAAACTCCGCCCACTTCCTTTCCACTAAGATAAACAATTTATTAAAACGTATTATTTATCAATTTATGGAATACTTCCTTTGCTCACACATTTAAGAAAAGGCTCCAGCAATCTTTATTTACTTTATAAATTTAACAATGGAAAAAAGTAAGCGGAGTGTGAGTCCGACCACTCGGTTTACAGCACCAAAAAGTACAACATTCTCGGTAACTTTGATGAATTACAGCCAAACAACAAGAGGGTCAAGCAAAATACATTGATAGATAGGGCGAGTGTCCAGACCTGTTCTTCTACGACCGTGGTACTGTCCATACCGTATAATAATTCCATTACTCGACACATCATAAAAAAGTAGGACAATGTAAACAAAACATTATGCATCCTTCCACCACCATGTGCTTTCTACTAGACACCTAGAAATAGGTAATCAGCTCACCACCAAGTTTTAGCCTAATTGAGAGTACATATAGTAAAACTTATTACTATAGTTTAAATAACAGTAGCTTATTTGGTTGCAACAAAGTGAAGTTGCAAGAGCATATGACCATGCAAGCAAACATCTTTAAACTAAAATAATACATAAAATATTTCCTGCAAGCATTATTACAATTATTTTTCGTGTTGCCTTCAATTTGGTTCTCCACTATCAGATCATAAAGCCGTACAGGTCTAGTTAGTTTCACGTAGTAGACTATAAAAAACTTACCTTTTGTGGTAGGGTCTGTCTTCGAAATATCAGTGTTATCATAGTTGTGCAACTCACAATACTATAAAAACATTTGTTTACATATATTCCCTGTAGAATACATAGCAAAAAATCTGCATTCCCGCAACCTAAAGGTATATAATATATAAATACAACTTAGGCTACTTGCTAAAAAAACATTATAACTGTGACTTTTCGTACAAAAATAATTTATTGAGTCTGTGCCTTGAAAAAGCATGTTTACATATAGGTCTACAACAAGAACAGTAAGTGCATACCCACACATTCTGTTAAAATAAAGTAAGGTAACATTTTTATATTTTCTGTAGTCCTTTTCTCATTACGAATTACCTACTTCTTACTTAGCGACTGGTTTCCGTAGACATGCAACACTGCTCTAAGTTCCTGTCTTCCGAAACAAGTCTTAATATCCCGTTGTTGCTGGCAATTACAGGCTGTGTATTTTAATCCCTGCATTGCAATATGTTACAATTACATATACGCACAAAAAATTAAAATAACACCTTACAAGATTCACGCACACAAACACACGAGAATCCAACACTGCACTTGCCATTCTTTGTTTTGGTTGCAGTTGCCGGACGTCAAACTACCCCATTTGCGATTACACGCTGGGTTTTTTTATCCCCACATTACAATATATTAAATATATGCACAGAACTCTTTAAACATAGAAGCAAAAGGGTTAAATAAAATGTTTACCCGAATATGTGATTTGTAAACCAAGTGTAAAGGTACAGTGTTAACATTGCTCGGCTGAGTACATTGGTCTCAGGAAGAGGATGAATGCAGACACCAAAAAGGCCCAAGCTGATACCAATGTGGACTCACTAGGCAAGCCAGTTGCAGCTCATGCAGCTTCCCACAATCTAGATTTTGATTCCTGCTACACAACCAGAGTAGTAAAAGCTTTAACACCATCCAACAATAATACAGAACTAAAGCGATGGGAACTGGCCCACCAATACACAACAAAATCCAGACAGCCACCTGGCCTCAACCTCCGATAACCACAATTCATTTTCAAATCTGCCGCCTACCTCTCTAGTTCACTTCCTGGCCGCTAGGTTAACCAATTACCGTCCGCCATATTGCAGCACAGTGTCTTCTCTTCGCCCAACGAAGCCATGCGTGGCGAAACGTAGCGATTCGCGCTTCCGCGCAAAATGTGTAGTCCTTTTCGTGTGTGTAGCTGTCAACCTCCATGGTACTCTGTGAGTACATGTTTCTATTTAATTTTAAGACGTAATTGTAAAGTATTTAAGTTTACATATTAAGAAATGTTTGCCTTAAAACATTACTTGTGTGAAGTGTTCAGCCACTTCCCCATCTTGGTTAAATCTTTAAAAGGTGTTTTTATTTTCTTATTTAAATTTATATGTAAATCTTTCTTAACAGGCTATATGCCATTTTCAGGGTGAGTTTGTCAGGTGTCCAGTGTGATACAACAGAATTCAATAACCTAGTAATTGGGGACATGTTAATTTAAATTCATCTTTTCAAAATTAAATATAAATATAGTCAAGGAATTTTAAAGTAGAGTCATTTGATTATTTTCCTGGCTTGTTTGGTTTCAAATTGACCACAGTAAAATTTTAATTATTTTTGTTGATATAACTTTTTCTTGTATTTTGACCAATTTTTTTGTTTTGGCAATTTTAGCTTATTATTAAATGTTCCCTGGTGAAGTGAGTAACTTCAGGTGTTGCAAGCTTCTCCAGGCTGTAGGATTTCTGGCGCCGACGTTGTGGTTGATCGCTTGCTTCATGGAATTCTCTCCATGACGTAGGTTATTGACGCACGTAGGTCAGCCATCACAGGGGGTTGCTTAGGGTATTGCGCTGCGAAAGTAGTTCCGCTGTTGCGCACCTTTTGTCCCTAATTATTATATTTGTGTGGATAAAGAATTTTCTTTCAATGTAAGACCTATAAACGGAAATTTTGGAATCCTTTGTGATCTGTTTTAAGTGTAATTTTGCTGGTTTTGGGAAGATTGGAGTCTGTTGTATCACTCTGCCGAGGTCCGCTATTAGTTACCACGCCCGCCGAGGGTTTATCAGTCGGGTAGTGATGGCTGAGCGGGGGAGACGTCTACGGGTCGCGAGGGTGCAGCGGGGCTGGCCCTGGGAGCGCTGGAAAGGCTGGAGGATGCTTTAGTGCCCCTGGAGTGTATTTTTTTTTATCTTTGTACTCTCAAAAGTTATTTAAAGGTGGCGGGAGATACGGAGTTTAGGCAACGGACAGGTATTACGTTTTTTTTTTGCTTTGTTTAATCACATTCGGGCATGGTAACGCCGGACATCTGACCATTTTCCCGTTTATTTGTGTGTTGACCAAACCGTCAGTTGTAAAATATTCATGAAGGAAGCAAAAAAAAATGTAAAAGATAAAATCAAAAAATAAACAAACAGTTGCCTTATTACGTGAGTCTAATTTGCAATATCATAATAATAGTTTCCGTATCCTTTTAAATGACTAAACTGAGCTATCCGGCGCACTTCACCACATAACCTCAACGCCAAGTGACAAACCATAACAATAGACCACAGCAACAAGCAGCAGAC
>PNEQ01131653.1:0-11653 GCA_003012365.1 Medauroidea extradentata
TTTTAGGGTATTTTGAGGATGTTACAAAGACTGTGAGTGATGAAAAATCTTCAGTGGCAGATGCAATACCACTAATAAACAGCCTTTGTCACATGCTTGACATGAAAATGTCACAGCAAGGTTGCATCAAATCTCTTGCCACTGATTTGAAATCGGCTCTCACATCACGTTTTACTGACCTAGAAAACAAAGACACTTAATTTGATTTCCACAATGCTTGACCCACGGTAATAGCACTATTCGTTCAGAGATTACAGCAGTGTCGAGAAAGTGAAGGAGTATCTTCAGAAAAATCAACAGAAGACAACTGAGGATATTTCTGCATCATGCTCATCAACTGGCAGTGTTGTCTCTCATCCAGGCCACTCATTTCCTCAAAAAGGAATATGGAAAATGTTTCACAAAATGATTGCAGATTCTGCAGTTACTACTCAACATAGCGGTAAGTATTGTTTAGTCCTACTAGTTAACTTACAAAATACAGGAAGACACCTATTTTTACACATGTAATGGGACCAGGGAAAATTGTTTCATGACTGAAGGATGTTTAAACAAGTTAAATGTTTGGCAAAAAAGCACTTATGGCCCAATGTCAAATAGAAAAAAAGTAAAAAAAGTAGATGTAATGTCTTTTATCTGCTTGAAAATATGTACATTAATTAAATCGAACTTCATTTATTTTCAGGTGGAATACTGGCGGAGCTTGAGAGTTATATGAAGGCTCCAACACTCGACCTCCAAGCTGACCCTATTATTTTTTAGGGCAAGAATGTGGAACATCCACTTCTTAAGGAAGAGGCTTTGAAGCGTCTGATCATACCACTTGGTTCAGTATCCTCTGAAAGACTGTTTTCTTCAGCAGGAAATATTATGCAAACTAAGAGGAACAGGATGTTGCCAGAAAACTTGAGAATGCTTGTATTCCTCAACAAAAACTTGCCCATTTTAAATTACGACTATTAGACTGTGCTTTACGTAAATATGTGTGTGCTCTTCTCTATTTGTATATTGACTGCTGACAGTTCTGTGATGTAGCCTAAGAGTTTTGTTTTTATATGTTCAAGAGTATCATTTTCTTAAGGATAACACACTATAAAATATGTAACTGTAAGTATTGAATTTTTTATGTTAAGCAGTAAAAACTTATTAAATATAATATTCAATAACAACTGAATCAATATCTGCAGATTATTTTTCTCATAATCGGTAATCGGTAAAGTCATATCGGTGCACCACTAGTTAATACTGTTCAGCATTTTACAATTTTTTACAATGCTATCACGAATTTAAACAATAACAGTATGCATTTGAACAGGAATTAAAAGTACTTTATTCAGATCAAGACACGTTTCCACAAACTTGTCACACTTCTCCATGATTACAGCATAAATTTATTTTATAATAAAACATTTTCAAACATGTTTTGCAAATTGTAGGTTAAAGTTACCGTTATTTGCGCTTACAAAGACAAACAATCACACGCAAAGAGATCAAAATTGCCAATGAGAAAACAGCGATTGATAGCATTTGAGACAATTGATAGTGCTAGCGGCGGCAATTCTCTTGCCGCAATATGAATTTATTGTCTCATTAGTGAAGCATTACACAAATTCACAATCATTCTCCTGTGACTTTGCATGTGATCACCAACTTCGCTGTCACGTTTCTTCTCTATACTATTTCCAAACAAGTTTAGATGTCCTTTGAAATCTCGTGTTTGGATGACAAAAAACGTAAACAGTAAGAAAAATATAATTTTCGTGTAATTATATGGAAAATTTAACATTGCACTAAATGGCAAACAAACAGGATCTGACAAAAAATGACAAATCGCGGGAAAACGTAAATAACAGTGCCATAAATACGAGGTTTCACTGTAATGATATTTATTAGTGCTAAGGTATTACCTCCATTATATGCAGTGGTTTAATCTTAAGAAACGGGCCTTAAAATTGCAGGCAAACTTTTCTACAATTTTGACATATTGAAAATTGGGGGGGGGGAGCGATTAAATTTGCGGGGCCTTACATTGGAGTAAATACAGTAGTTTACAGTTTTGTATTTACTGCTCATGTTTTCTGCAAAAACCTTAATGTATGAAAATTCATTGATTGTGATTTAATTCGAAATGTTTGGGTTGTAGCCGAAGTAAATGTAATCTCTGTGGGACCAAACTGTCCAGCAGTTAATGTTGAAGGCAGACAGCGTGGATTTTGATTGCCTACTTTAACTTTGTTTCCTTAGTGTTTATTTTGTCGGGTCCACATCACCTTGTGCAGTTATTAGATTTATTGAACGAACCCTAATTTCTACTTAAATTTGATTTATTAATAATATTATAACCCTGTTCACAGCAGTTCATTTTAAGAAATTTCTCTTGCGATTGCCTATTGCTATATTTGTTGGGTAAAATTGAACACAAATATATTAGTTAATCATTCAAGAAAACATTTTACTAATCCAGTTTAAGTAAACGTTGATAAGAGCACCTGATTAAGGTCTTATTGCTACTACAGTGAAATGTCATTACAACGTACACCATTATAACGTACTTTTCAGTTTACCACATTGTGAAGTGTTCAGCCACTTCCCCATCTTGTTTAAATATTTATAAAGTATTTTTGTTTTCATATTTAAATTTTGATGTAAATCTTTCGTAACAGGTTATATACCGTTTTCAGTATGAGTTCGTCAGGTGTCCGGTATGATACAACAGGATTCAATAACTTAGTAATTGGGGACATATTAATTTAAATTCATCCTTTCAAAATTTAAATATAAAATAGTCAGGAATATTAAAGTAGTCATTTGATTATTTTCCTGGCTTGTTTGGTTTCAAATTGACCACAATAAAATTTTAATTATTTTTGTTAATCTAACTTTTTCTTGTATTTTGACTAATTTTTGAGTTTTGGCAATTTTAGCGTATTATTAAATTTTCCCTGGTGAAGAGAGTAACTTCTTGTGTTGCAAGCCTCTACAGGCTGTAGGATTTCTGGCGCCGACGTTGTGGTTGATCGCTTGCTTTGCATGGAATTTCTTCATGACGTAGGTTATTGACGCATGTAGGTCAGCCATCACAGGGGGTTGCTCAGGGTATTGCGCCGGGAAAGTAGTTCTGCTGTTGCGCACCTTTTGTCCCCAATTATTATATATGTGTGGATAAATCATTTTATTTCGAAGTAAAAACTATAAATTCAGATCTTGGAATGCTTTGTTTCATGTTTTAAGGGTAATTTTGCTGGTTTTGTTAAATTTTGGATACTGTTGTATCACTCCGCCGTGGTGCGCTATTAGTTACCATGTCCGTCGAGGGTTTATCAGTCGGGTAGTGATGGCGGAGGAGGAGAGACGTTTGCAGGTCGCGAGGGCGCTGCAGGGCTGGCCCTGGGAGCGCTGGAGAGACTGCATGAGGCTTTTGTGCCTCTATAGAGTTTTTTTGTTTCGTCTGAACATTGCTAAATGGGGCGGGAAATACGGGGCTTTTGCCATAAGTGTATGCAGTCATGGCATAGCATTGATAAAATCTTGGGCAACGAACAAGTGTTTCATAGCTAATTTTTTTGTTTAACTCAAGGTCAGACATGGTAACGCCGGACAGCTGACTGGTTTATTTGTGTTTGGTGAATAACCGCCTTTTTGTAAGAAACTTACCGAAACCAAACATTTGTCAAAGTTATAGTAAAAATAAATCAACAGTTGGCTGAGTAAGTGAGTTTTTATTGGTGAAATCGTGATGGTTGTTTAACCCTGAAAATAACTTAAACTGAGCTATTCGGAGCACACCAAGCCACATAACCTCAACGCCCACTACAGTGACAACAACAACAACAGATACACGCACATCAGACGCCAGACGCGTCACAGCATGTTTTTGGATTCCCAGCCAAAAGGCATATGTAAACAATGTTATTTAATTTCACAATAACGTAGTAGGAATTTCATTGTAACTTATAAATTTTGTCTATTTCAAATTACATTTGAGGCTAATTCACGACACAATTTTATTTAACACACATTTTTTAATAAATTAAAACAGAATAATAAATTTTCGTCACTTCTTAATACGTAACGTTCCGCGCCGCTCAGCCATGTTTACAACTCTAAACAAAAACAAAGGCTGCATTTCTGTAAGCAAACAAATGAAAAACGTATGTCCAATAATATATTTCGAAAAATGTCAATGTACTAAACTGAAAGCAATAAAATTTAAAACAAGAGATAAGTTGAAAACCTCAACAGCCTACAAAAAATAACATATAGTTTTACGTTACAATTTTTACAACCATTAAAACAATTAAAACACACAACTCTTAAATTCAACGAAAATCGCTCAAGACGCCCTATCGATTCTTCTCGCAGATTATCGCCACATTGAATCTTCTCGCTATCGTTTACGCTCTATGGCGCTCACATGACATTGCTCATAGACAGAAGAAAGAAGTTAGGGCAACAATATTTGACGTTGCTCAAGTTCCTTTTGTTTACGTTTTCCAAATTGTTTTTACAAGACTTTTTCAGATATTGTTTTATATTTCACACGTGTTCGACGATTTTTCGCACATTTGTGCTGGGCCCGCACTTCCTTTCACGCATTTTGTGAAGATTCTACAAATGTATTGTTTACCAGGACTTAGCAGATTGTCAACTATAATATTGTGAATATTGTCAGTGGCATTGTACTGACTGCGTCGGTGAACGACGTAATTTGACGACGTTAGAAACAGTTAAGACATTGCAAGTTATCAGCAATTAACATATATAATACTCAGCAGTTATATTTCAAACACTCCCACGTATCGAGACTTTCATTACATACCTTATATTTAGGGATGGGACGATTCCAAAATTTTCGATTCTAATACCCGATTATCGATTCCTTCAAAAATTTTTCGATTCTCGATACTTGATACTCATCCAAGCTAAGTTAATATTTAATAATTAAAATTCTATTTGCAACCTCCTTTTCTGCATACATAATAAACATATGTGTATACTGTAGTACTATAGTACACTACATCATAAATGCATACTTAATTTATCAAACTTAAGTACAAACAACTTGGGTATAAACATTTAATCATATTAATGTTTAACATAATTTTAATTTAATGGCTCATATGTCAAACAAGTCAAAAATTTGTTTTACAATACAGAGAAAACTATAAATAAAAGTTGCGGCCCTACACTGGACACTATAAACTAGAGTTGCAGCTGCGTACAGCTGAGTGTCTTCCACATCTTTGTACCGCAGTTTTATAGAGCCTAACAGGTCGTTTTTCATGCCTTGCACTCCTGATCCCCGAGGTGCAGGTTTCTGCAATTCTTGAATGGTGCTATTCGCAATCGGTATGACCTCTGAGGCTGTCACAGCCTGGATGCTAACTGCCAGTGTGGCCTGATTGAAAATGTTCAACATGCTAATAACATGTTCCATAAGATTCCAATCTGTCGCTGTGAGGTCAACAGGTAAACGAAGGTTTGCTGCTCCTAGTGTGACCGACTGCTTCTGCTCGAAAAGACATTCCAAAATGTGCAATGCAGAATTCCACCTACACTAGACCCCCGATTTTACGAACCCTGGATTTTACGAAGGTAGCGATTTTACGAATATACTCTCGGAAACCGTCAAAAAATTGGAAAAAAAAAAAAAAAAAAAAAAAAAAAAAAAAAAAAAAAAAAAAAAAAAAAAAAAAAAAAAAAAAAAAGTTAAAGCTGTTGAAAAATGTGACGGCGCACGTCTGAGAGCAACGTTCGGCCGGTGAGCACTATGTACATTACGCAGTTTGTCTACCCTCATTTCTTTTTAATGAAGTGAAAGCTTACTCTTCGTAGATAACAAGGCAGAGACAGCTGGAGTTACATGTTGTCACACGGCCGGCAGATCACCCCCCTCACCCACATACCTTCCAAACATCAGCGTGGGAAACAACTTGCAACACGTTTCCCAGGAAATTTCAATCTATATCCTCACCCCCCCCCCATGACGGAAAAATATCTTGCAGACATCCAACCTGAAACCCTCCCCTTCCCCTAGCCTATATCAGCCCCCTTTCACGCGTATATAATGCCTATAATGCCGGTAAAGATAATCTCTATTACCGTGTGCACCACAGGATTTTTCGTATTCCCACCTCTACCCGCACCCAACCACTGAAAATGACAATCACATTTCTTGTATGTTATTTTTCGAGTTTTTGCAGTTTTTAGTAGTTTATTAAATTTTGCTGGTGAAGCGAGAAACTTCTTGACTTGCATCTTTCTCCAGACTGTAAGATTTCTAGCGCCGACGCTGTGGTCAGGGCATCGGCCTAAATGAAATTTCTCCGTAACGCATGTGTCCTTTGTCTGCGTGAGAATAGTGAGAATACTGCGCTCAAGGGAGGGGGGGGGGGAAGGAGAGAGACAGAGTGTGTGTGTGTGTGTGTATGTATGCTTGCATGACTGCAAGCTAGAAGCAAGGCAAAGAAAGAGGGTGGGACGTATTATCAGCACTACACATCAACCAGGCGACCATTTGAAAGTAAACACGACTCGGCAACGGGTAAGAACGGCATAAGCGACAAAGTTTAGACTCGTTGACGGCACCGTTTTTGCATTAACTCGATTCTTGCCGTGGTGTTCCATCGTTAAAAGGGCACAAGTACCGAACATAGTCCAGCACAAAGGCTTGTCTTCAAACTTCACTTGATTTTTTTTCTCATTATTTTCATGTTGCAAAGGATAGCACACCAGCCTGGCGGCCTCCGAAAAAATGTTGCGTGCGACAGTAATTTTAGTTTCTTTTGACGAGAGTCCTGTAAACCTTTTTAGGTTTCTTTTTCCACGCAATGGTACGGACATCGACTACACGAACGCGAGCAGGCATCCGTGCTTTGTGTTTTATTATTTTTGTGACGTGTATTGATGGTATCAATCGTTCGTAGGTGTGATTTTAATCGGAAGACATTTGTCTATTGGTACAAACTTAAATTCAAGTTATTATTTGCCGTTTTTCGTGTGAAACTATATGGATGTCAGGCTATGTATTCGCGAAAAGACACTCGGTGCTTGGTGTTTATTTTTCTCTCTTTTTTCTCCAGGACACGGGTCGGTCATATTTACCGTCCAGGGGTACCATTTTAATCAGAAGACGTCAGTCTTGTGATATAAATTTATATTTTAATGACAACTTGTCTTACTTTTCCACAAAACGCCATGAAAATCGAGATCCCACTGGATATACTTTGCGAAAAAAACGCCATTTTAAAATTTGGTGAAGGGGTTGGGGGCAAAATTGGCCTCAATCGATTTTACGAAGGTAGCGATTTTATGAATGTCATAAATGAAACCGTCAGTATTCGTAAAATCGAGGGTCTAGTGTAGTTGGCTCGTCTTGTATAAGATTATGGTGTTTCAGGTTGAGCAATTCTTGAGCTTTCTTCAGTTCCTTATGCAAGGGACTTGGCCTGCCCACCCTATTTATTTTTCCAAATTCTGTTTGTGGTGTGAGATAATAGCTTTCTTTGGCATAAACGTAACGTAACTTTCGGTGTAACCATTATGAACTAAAAGCCTATTTATATGTGTTTCCAGCGTCAGCATAGGTCTAATGGAATCCCGGCATGTCTCGCGATCACTAGGTATAGAATGAAGATTAGGATGAGTCGCTCGGGAGAACGGGAGACCCGGCTTGCCAGTGTGTAGTGCATTGAGATCACAGAGAATAGCTATTAAGGACCTGTGTATACTTTAAGTTGTAACCGGGACTTGACACATTTGTCTGTGTAGACCATGGTAGATAAGAGAAGAAAAGAAAGAGACGTTTATTTATTTGCAATGGTTGTAATGTTATTTGCTGTAATTTGAAGTAATTAATTTATGAGCTGTGGGCCGAACCAGTAAACACAAGTAATTCATTTAAATTTAATATAGTGTGTGTGCTAGGCGAGAGCATTCGGTTTTAAACTAATTGTATCCAGCAATTTTAAGGCGGTTTGAGTATTGTCGAAGTATTTATTTTGCTGAACAAGAAATCATGTAAAAGACCTTCGCTAAATGTAAAACCGCTATTGGGCCTGGCGAAACGGTAAAACAACATTACTAGATTTTGTATCCAGACAGATTTTCTAAGTTTTCTCTTTGGAATGTTTAATGTTAAATAATGTATTCTCAAGTTTTGAAGGAGTTAAAATGGTTCTAAGTTCTCAATGTTATGATGACACGTGAATTTAAGGTAAATATGTCTTGTGTGGACTTTTTGGAAACAGCATGAAATCCCAAGCAACATTTGACCAGGGTGTCTACCAGATTGTAAAAGTAAAATTTAGTGACTTTTTAGTGACTTTTTCTTGAAAATCTGTTCAAACAGAATTAATAATTTTTTTAACAAGTGAAACACGGCCGACAATTTTCACTATGTTTCCTCCAATTGCTGATAGCGCGAAGCATGTCTAATTTTAATATGTGTAATTAATATTCACCTAAATTTAAGTTGTCTTTACGAAGATGACAATGAAAACTAATATACAAACTAATTATTTATTTTACTTTCTAAGTGCACGAGAAATACTAGTAGTGTAAACATGCACGTTTGACAAATGATTCGACAAGAACAAACAACCTAAAATAATTTTTGTGACTTATACCAAAATATACTTAAAATTAGTGACTATTGTGGGACTTTCGTGACCTTTTTCACAATTCGTGACTTTTTCGGGACTTTTGTGACTTTAGTGACCTAGTAGACACCCTGTTGACTCTTGGAAATTTTACGAGAATTGTGTCGGTCAAAAGTTATTACAGTTGGAAGGTTTTTGGTATTTACTTTGGAAATATGTAGATGAGTGCAGCCAGCCCGGCCTAGGAGCCGCGGGGGCGACGACGATAGGGGTTCACAGAGGGTACTGAAGGGTGTACGGCCGGCTATGTCCGATGCCGAGATTTTATTTAATATAATTTTGATTGTTATAATTTTCACTAAAATGTTGAAGTACGCTTTCAAGTTCAGTAGAATTTTGCCGATTTTTCTGTGAGTTTGGTCTGTTTAATTTGTATCCAGACCAATTATTTAACGTTGATAGAAGGTTATAGAACATTTAACCGGAAGGGAGGACGCCATTGTGATTGCCGTGGCTGGTCACTTGCGAGTTGTTTTTTTTTTTAGCTGTCGGGACGTTGGAGTGAACGGACGTGTGTGCCTGCGGGTGCACCGCGTGGCGAGGAGGGTTTAGCAATAGGCTAGCAAGCATGTATTTTTTTTTTGGTAACATGAGCCCTCGTGTTGCGCATTACGAGTTTTGATTGGAATTCACGGTGAAAGTAATTGGCCCGTAATAAGTAAATTGAGGTCGGCCCACCGCGATTGTGTATAGGGACTTGTATGTTGTGCTGGCTGCATTGAATCGGTGCTCTGAGTAAACATCCGAGAACTGAACTTCGCTCTTATTATTTGTGGGTAGTAAGTATCCCTGTGGTAAAGTGTCTGTACTGGTATATCCCGTTCCTTTCATTTCGAACTGACGCCGAAGAGAGAGAGAGAACTCGTGACTTTGCCGCTGAACCCAACGATAGCTAGCCGAGTGCAGGTTGAACCAAGGATTATATTATAAGTAAAGAGCGACTAGGGACGAGTGTGGCAACACACTTAGATGCTCGGCTCGAATGCTTGAAGTGGCCAACTATGCGCCGACAGTTGGCAATCAAATTGGTGATGCTTTTATTGATCAACAAACCATCCTTAACCACAAGTTGATGAGCCAGACATGGTAGATGGTTATAATCCGACATTTCTAAGGCACTTTTAATGTTCCTACCGTTGTCTCTAACAATTGCAACAACTTTTGTGTTTATGTCCCAATCGTACAATGTCTGCGAAATGAAATTGCAAATATTCTCTCCTGAGTGTGATACTTCTGGGAAGGGAGTTACTTCTATGCAGTCCTGTAAAATAAACTCACAGTCCACAAAATGAACAGTAAGACTTAAATAGTCATCGTTGTTTGTGGAGGTCCACATGTCGGTTGAAGGGCTTATGTATTATGCCTCTTCCAATTTCTGTTTCACATGTTCCTTACAATCTTTGTACAAGTCTGGCACCACTTTATTACTGAAATGTTTACGACATGGCATCACATACTTAGGCTCCAAGAATTTTACAAGGTCATTAAAACCTCGATCCTCAACCAAACTAAATGGTTGATTGTCCAAACAGATTATTCGTCCAATGCGCTGAGTGATAGTTTTAGCACGTGGATCACCAGGCCTAAATGGGGAAGTTTTGGCAATCATATTTTTCAGTGTAGGCTGAACATGAGTTTTAATTGGCTTGGGGGTTACAGGTGGTTTTGTTGTTGGTTCTCTGAAAAGGCTCACAAATTCAGAGTTCCTACTTGTGCTGGGCTCAGACGAATCTGGAGGCAAAGTTTCTTGGCAGAAACTGACACAAGAGACTGTTTCAGCCGTAACTGAAGACGAAGTTTCGTTGCACGAACTGACGCAGGAGTTTGTTTTAGTCGTAAGTATGTGTGGATCGTTTTCGGCCGACTCAACTTTCAGTTTTTTTCCGTTTTGTAAATCCATCTTGTGTTTCTCCAAGTGTTTTCTCATGTTGGAAGTAGTTTTAAATTTGCCCCCACGAGAAATTTTAACGTCACATACTTGACAAATCGCATAATCGGAATTTGAAGAATCAATCACAAAGTGCTTCCACACTTCGCTCGACATGTTCGTATGGCGACTCGCGACTCTCACAAATTCAAATCTCGTTTATTAAAATTAAAATAAAACTTAAACTAATTTCTTCAAATTTTCAAGTGGACGGTTCACTTTCTGAAACAAAATTCGTTTGTTTGGTCCGGTCAAGTATGTTCAGTTCAACAGTTTTTTTCACGCACCTACATAACCTAAAATTCACGTTAGTCGTACTCACGGTCTAAGAGGTAGAGGTCTTGACACTGCGTATGCTCTCCAGCAGAAGAAAGTGACCCCTTCATGTCGCCGAGCGCAAGTAGTAATTTGGTGGAAGATTTGTCTTGTTTACATCTCGCATTTTAACATTTTTGCAATTATTTACATAAAATAATGTTAATAAGGTAAGCTGATATAGTATATACATGTTCCATGTCCATAAATGCATTGGCATGTATGGAACTGTTTATAAAAGTAGTCTGAAGAAATATGTTGTGTATAATTATTTTAGCTAACACATTCGCACAAAAACTATCATTTTGTGCCCTGCAAAATTTTAGAATCGTTGCAATGTGCATCTACATTTAAAATATTTAAAAACTAAATTTTACTGTTGTAAAAAAAATGTGTTCCAATTAGGGTTCTGCGAAGCTTCGAGAACCTCGAATCTCGAATCGAATCTCGTGTGATTCGACGAATCGAATCGCAGTTAAAAAGATTCGATTAACTCAATATTAAAATATCCACACTTGGCGGGAACCATTTCGTAATCAGAATCAGCACCTAGCTTAAGACGTTCCCGCAAAATACGTATTCCCAGCTAAGACGTTCGGCGCAAGTAGTCCCACCATTTTGCCGTATATTTATGTACTATTATTTCCCTCATTTAATGTTATCAATTATGTAGCATTCCCAGACAATACGATTCGTTTTCTTCGGCCAAAAACGCGTATTTCTTTAAATTTTCCGCAAATTTTACACTTTC
>PNEQ01131654.1:0-11650 GCA_003012365.1 Medauroidea extradentata
TCTTAGCTTCTTCAGTTTCAATAACACAGCATCAACAAAATAAATGAACGTCAACAAGACCTGGATGTATAATGTAGCCTACACTGCCAACTTAAATAAGTGAAATATCCTACCAAATGTGCAATTGTTGCACTATTCCTTAAAATAATTTATAATTTATATTGATAATGAACATATAACTTAAACCTGTGTAATGTCACTAACATAAACAATAATACTTGTCCATGCTGTAGGGTCATAAGTGTTAGTAATATGTACGAAGACTGTCTGCAATACAGCCACATGTCACTTATGGCCGTATGACATGAAACTGTGAGATCAATGATTTTGTGCAATATGGGTGTAAGACAAATGTGGCCGTTTTGCACAAACATTTGTAATACAATTTGTACAACTTCAAAAGGACACATTTCTAAAACGTCTTTGTTTATGTTCCTAGCACTTGTTGCCTTACAGCATTAAAATGAACTCTTCAAAACGCTTTATGTACTGGCCATAACTCAAAATTCGATTTTTCGCACTTGTGGCCCTATTGTATTCAATGTGCGGAATATACGGGGCTTGAGTATGCATAGGACATTTGATTCTAACATGCAGGTAATTTAATTCACGAAATTTTCCCATCTCTAATCATAATATGCGTTTGTCAACAGGAACGGATATAGTCTGCGTATAAATTTGTAGCCACTGGCATATTTCGACATATGAAACCGCGTTGATTACGAAACTTATAAAACTGCAAATAGTTTGCTATACGTTTTATTAAAAAAACTAAACACATTGTGGTACATCCCCCTGCCCACCCCCTTATGGGCGCCCTTGAATCTAGTCATGCCCGGAAATGGTTTGTCATACTTCAAAAAGTCTGTAACAGGTGACAGTACTTTATTTTTCCGCAGAAAATTAAATAATTCATGACCACAAGGTAAATGATTTCTCAGTATAAATTAATATTGTAGTCTTATGTTTACACATGCTGCATTCACAACCACCACTTAGCGTATACGTACGAAATAGAAAGTTGATCAACTCTGTTACGTACGCACGCTGCGCGAGGATGCGGATGCTAACATGCACTATAGGTGTTTATGCTATTACACGTACGTACGTGTGTACGCTACGTGGTGGTTGTGAACGCAACCTATTTCTGTCGGATGCAGTGTGTGTGTGCTCTGCTCGTATGGCCGCCCGCGTGGGCGGGGCGAGTGCCCGCTATCCCTGGAATAACAACAGGGCTGACGCAACGCGCGGAATAGCTGCTTATAGAGTAGAACATTTTCCTCATGCCGCACCCTTGCAGCTTGGTTCACTCGCCGTTCTGAGAATTTCACTACAAGTTTTCAGCGTTATTCGTGTGTACTCTGTGACTACTGTTTTTTTTGCTATATTTTTTTTTAAAGCCTAAACGAGTACATCTACCACAAATCTTTTTGGCAGTTCTGTTAAAATTTATTTTTGCATTGATATCCATTTTCCAAAACAGTAAGTTATTCAGTTTCGACTAATTAAGTCAACTAACAAAAATTTCGTTTGTTACATGTTTAGCAAAAACCATAGTATTTGCTGTCTTGAAAAAAAAAAAAAAAAAACTATGCGTGAAAACTATTTTTTAGTGATGTCTACTCTAGTTTATCCTCAAAAATAATAATCACGAAAACAATATAACATGAATTGATGTGTGCTATGTTTAACTGAAGTAAATTTTGACAATACTGAGGGCATGCCATTTTTTGTGTGTTGTACATGTCTGGTGCGTTGTTTTGGTTCTAAAATGAACATGAGATGTCCATTTAACCGTACATACTGTAAATTTTGCATTCCATTGCGGCAGATTACATTATGTACAGAAAGTGCCTAAGTTAACGAAACAGGAGCACAGTCGTAGAAGAACAGGTCTGGACACGCCTATCTAACAATGTATTTTGTTTGACCCCCTGGTTGTTTGGCTGTAGTTCGTCAAGTTACCGAGAATGTCGTACTTTTTTGCGCTGTAATCCGGGCGGTCGGACTCAAACTCCGCCCACTTTTTTTCCATGGTTAAATTTATAAAGTAAATAAAGATTGCTGGAGCCTTTTCCTAAATTTGTGAGCGAAGTAAGTACTAATAAATTGAAATTCGTTTTGATAAATTGTTCTTAACTTAGTGGGAAGGAAGTGGGCGGAGCTTGAGTCCGACCGCCCTAATTGCAGCGCCAATAAAACACTCGGTAACTTGGTGAACTGCTGCCAAACAATAAGGGTGTCAAGTTTCCAGGCGAGTGTCCAGACCTGTTCTTCTACGGCCGTGAACTGGTGAAATATAGTGGACGTGGGTCATTGCAGGGTCTTTCTTGTCTGAGAAAAAAAATTGAACCCAGAAACTACAAAGGAATAAACAATCCGAACTGGCTGTAGTCAACATCACGACCCTAGTGGTCAAAGGAATCATGGCAAATCACAAGGCGACATATCATTGAAAGATCATGTTTCCCAAGGAGTGCAAGACCAATGTTGACGGCCTGTCTCTTGCAGCCCATAACATGCGATGCCCTCAGGTGGGTTCACAATTGATAACATAACAGTAAGCATAGAAGTCGCACAAGAACTAACCTGTGTGTATTCTTACCTACCGATTCACAACCAAGGGGTGTCATTTAAGGGGGGCTGGGGCAACCTCCCCCCTGGATTTAGAATTTTAAGTGTATAAAATGTAAATATTTTTTGTATTTTGTTGTTTAAATAATGCTAACTTAAGCACATAAAACAGAAGTTTTATTATTAAAGTATCTAATTTGTACATGTTTAATAAAAAAGATGCAACAAGGTCACTGTCGCCGAAAAAAAAAAAATCTTGCCTCCCATAAGAAAAACCTAAAATGACGCCCCTGTTCACAACACTAAAAATGGTCGTGTGCATAGAGATGCTGACGTAGGGAATTGTAATATTTCATTTCTTGTGCGTACACTTAAGTCCTTTACTATATTTGATAGGACAGTCACAGCCATGGTCGTAGAAGTACAGGTCTGGACACTCTCCTATCTACCAATGTATTTTGCTTGACCCCCTTGTTGTTTGGTTGTAGTTCACCAAGTTACCGAGATTGTTGTACTTTTTGGCGCTGTTTCCCGGGCGGTCGGACTCACAACTCCGTCCACTTATTTCCATTGTTAAATTTATAAAGTAAATAAAGATTGCTGGAGCCTTTTCTTAAATTTGTGAACGAAGAAAGTGTTTCATAAATTGATAAAAAATACGTTTTGATAAATTGTTTATCTTAGCGGAAAGAAGTGGGCGGAGTTTAGTCCGACCGCCCTAACATCAGTGCCAATAAAACACAATATTCTAGGTAACTTGGTGAACTACAGCCAAACAACAAGGGGGTCAAGTTTCCAGGCGAGTGTCCAGACCTGTTCTTCTACGACCGTGGTCACAGCAAAGGACTTTGTGAATGTCCACCATGTTAGTTTAACCTCCAGAATTACACGAGAACAAAACAAAGCTAGAATAAGATATTTTATGTATATTGTTATATTGTAAATAGCTTAATATTTTACGCTGTGTAGTTTATATGACCTTTGTTTCTGGCTTTCCTTTTATCTCCAAATGCGATTCCACTTCATATATGTTTTTAATGGCCTTCGGTTGGCTTTTATAAAGCAAGGAATATTTCAGATTTGTCAAAAAATGTAATTGGCTAAATATAATGGTAAGAATCCTATTGTGAACTAATTTTGCACAAGGTGTCTGGTCGTGCTAAGTTTCTTCTGTTATGTTATATGTTCTCTGCTTATGTTTTTTAATTGTGAATCAACCTCTATATCAAAGTTTTTTTTTTCTCACTACCACCTCCGATAAAGTACACAATTCACTATCTTCGCGCCTGCAATATTATGTCAGCGTTCGATTTAGTAATGTACAGGTGGTTCGCAATAAAGTGAGCACTCAAAAAAAAAAAAGATTATTTAAGGTATATTTTCAACCAATTCATAATATCTTTCCGCGCGCAACGGCTAGTGACCACGGCCGTAGAAGAACAGGTCTGGACACTCGCCTGGAAACTTGACCCCCTTGTTGTTTGGTTGTAGTTCACCAAGTTACCGAGAATATTGTGTTTTATTGGCGCTTATGTTACGGCGGTCGGACTAAACTCCGCCCACTTCCTCCCCACTAAGATAAACAATTTACAAAACGTATTTTTTTTTATCAATTTATGAAATACTTCCTTTTCTCAAAAATTTAAGAAAAGACTCCAGCAATATTTATTTACTTTATAAATTTAACAATGGAAAAAAAAGTGGGTGGAGTTAGGGCGGTCGGACTCAAACTGAAGTGCCAATAAAACACAACATTCTCGGTAACTTGACGAACTACAGCGAAACAACAAGGGGGTCAAGCAAAATACATTGGTATAGGCGAGTGTCCAGACCTGTTCTTCTACGACCGTCCTAGTGACGGAACATGTCTAACCTCGCTGGACATGTCACTTGACGTTTGCGCGTGTAAGATAAATTGTGCAGTCGGTATGAATTTACACACTTTAATAAAAAGAAGTTTATTAATTATATGAATTGCAGTTATGTCGATTTCGGTTGATTTTGTTTCTGTATTGTTGTACTTAAATGGTAAAATACACTGCACTATACTGCGTAATTTCGCTGCCAACCATACAAGCAGTAATGGAACTATAGTTAATGTTGAATTACATGCAGTAACGGCTAGTGATATTTTTCAAAGGTTACGTTTTTAGTGCTCACTTTATCCCGAATGACCTATAACAAAAGAGCAGCGTAATAGTCTCGTTTTTTTACATCTGTGATATTTCCACAACCTATTATTAAATATTTTACCCCTATCATAAGGATCTTTAAAAGTTGTTCTAACTCACGTGGGAAGAACATTTTCGCCCCCCCTCTTTTTTCTCTAGTTTACAAAGCTTTCAAAATGTTTCAAAGGAAAAAATCTTAGTCTCGAACCATACATAGGCCCTAAGTATAGCATGCGCAGCCTTCGTAGCGTCTCGACGCACTGTCGAGATTTGAATTTCAGAGTCAGCGGCTCGTTGGAATACGTAATGTAAAGTCGGCGACTGACGTGTTGTATATTCATATATGCTTCTCTTTCCTCTGGAATATGTTTGTCGTTTCTGCTATGCTGATACCGTGTTGGTCGAGGTCTACGACACAAGCGTAGTTCGGAGTACGGAATTAGGTTAAAATCTCTGGACATCTTGGATTGACCTGTGTATCATCTCACCTTCTACTTCACGGATATTTTGACCTTGAAAGTCTAGACAGGACAGAGAAACATACAGGGACTGACTAATCCAGTTTGAAACGTTAAAATTTCAGGCCATTTACTGTAGTTTCCACTTTTTCAACGATTTGTATTTTGTGCGCCTAAACGAGAGCAGATATCAAAACACGGTCTGGCAGGTTTGTTAAAAATAGCTTTTTTTTTCCAAAACCGAAAATTATACGGTTCCAACAATAAAAATTCAACTAACCAGAATTTCGTTTGTTACATAATTAGCTAATATTATAGTATTTGCTGCCTTAGAAAAATCAGCCGACATGGAAAAGACGATTTTAAACACAACTGTCAGACATATTTTTAATATAGGCTCTCGCTTAGGATTAAAAAATTAATATCGTTAAACAAAGAAACTATAGGGCATGGTCGTACGCGCATGCGGTTGAATAGAACGAAGACGAAGCAGTCCAAATTGAATTGTTTGTTCAGTTATGTAAGCCGTCAGAATCGTTCCGCTCCGCTGCAATTGTTCTGACACAGAACACATCGCACACCCACTCTACAGCACACGCTCAGGAAACAAAACCAACTCCTAAAATTTCTGTGCGTCGTATGCCGCGACCAATCAGAACACGATTACCGACGGGTTCAAGTGAAAATACGCGTGGTTGGAAATTGAAACTTACATGACTAACCTTTGTAAAAATTTTTTTTTACGAAACCTTACAACCGTTGCTGAAGTTAGGAGAATATCCATTAACTCGATTTCGTATTATAAAATAAACAATAAGGCCACTTACTAAAGGCGGTAGAAGTAAAAGAATTCAGAATCAGAGACGCCAACACACACATGTATTATTTACCGGGTGTTGCGTCCTTCCGTTTTAACAATTTCCCTTTGTGCAGTTACAATTGCAGTTTGCAGCTTTGAGCTGAGTGAGTGCTGTTTTTCCGCCTGATTGGCTGCGATAAGTTAGAAATATGAGTTTATTGCAAAATACTATCTTGTGTACTCTCAATGTACCTATCTGCGAAAATAAAACACGTTTCAGAGAAGGTTTATAAAGTACTTTTAAAAAAACGAGCATTGGAGTATTTCCAATATTTCCTAGCCATCCAACGTGGCTAAAAACTGCCTTTTCGCACAGCTATATCGCAAAATCTACTGCTCGGATTGGTACGAAACTACTGAACTGCTGTGAACTTTGGTTCACACTTTCCAGTAATATAATAATAGGGTCGTTGCTTGAAGTGCCGTAGTTGCAGCGATACACACTGCGCGCCAGTTTAGCCCCTTGTGCTTAATAGTTAGTGGACCTGGCGCGGGAGACGTGATGTAGCGTGGTACGTATAGTCGTTTTTCATGTATAGTTATTAAAAATGTTTCTAATGCGTTTGTCTAGGAAAAGAAAACACACTTCAAATTAAGTCCCTATGATTTCAAAAATGCAGTCCGATAATTAAAAACATGATTATCGAGCTCCTCAAAAGTGCTAAAAACAACTTTTTCACGTTGCTGTAGCCGAGAAAATATCAGCCGTAATCGTAAAACAAAACCATAGAAACCTGCATTGGACTTTACCACATACTTTCCACAAATAAAATTACAGGGTCATCGCTTAAAGTCCCGTTGAAAAACAGTTACTACGTAAACACTGCACTCTAGTTTAGTTCTCCGCGCCTAGAGGCGATGAGGTGTTTGACGCACGGGTTATATTCGACTTATCGCCTTCCCCGTTTCCGTGCCTCAAACGTAAAAAAAAGCTACGGTCTACTAACTCTTAAGGGCTTGTTCCTGAGTTTTTTTTTTCAGGCTGGTGCCAATAACTCAAATATTTTTGAATCAAAATCTTTGAAAAAATTGTCAATGTGCAGTCACATGATGCACAATACTGTGGATGTGTTTTAAAAATAATGCACCATTCGTCAACAAAAAAAAATATTTTGCTTCAGTTTTGCTTATTTTAACGACAAAAATGTGGTAGTTTGGGTGATGAAATCTAAAAAAACTGTTCAATACATTTGTACAAAAAAATTCAACTACAGATTATAGCGTAAAAGTGTCAAAACTGTGGAGCAAAATTTTGATGTATTAGGTAGCAATAAAAATAATATTTTCGGAATCACTGCAAAACTCGGTAACAAGCCCTTAAGAGTGCGTGGTAGATAAATAAACGCTGAAAACATTGATTTCTACACTATTTTCTAAGCCAATATGGATAAAATACTCAATGGCAATCCTAGATAATGGTATTTGCCAACTTTGAGTAAATATTTATCCAGAAATACTAATTCGTTACGCGTGATCTCTTGCGTCACAGTTAAATGCACGAGGTTCTGGCGTCAGAGATTTTGCCTCAGAAATTCGTAACACTGGAAACATTTTTGTTTTAAACGTTGCCTAAAACTATTGTCCAGGATTGCGATTGTTTAATTTTCGTAAATTGGCTTCACGAAACCTACAGTTATAGATGAATGCTTTTACCGTTGAATTATATACCAAGTCCTCTTATTAGGCCGTGTCAGTGTATCAGGCGCATGTATGCAACCCCCATTAACTCGTTATAAATCAAGACTAATTTTACGTTCTCTATAGCAACAAGAGTATTACACATATCAACATTATCTTCGCGCTTTATCAAAGACACAGCCGTTATTAATAGAGCTGCGTTCTGCAAAATGAAGCATAACAAACGGTTACATTAGCAACGTGATACTAAAAAAAAGTTTCGTAAAATTTGTAGCAACGTGATACTAAAAAAAAGTTTCGTAAAATTTGTAGCAACCATTAATTGTACTTGACTTCGGCAAACACAGTGAAAATAAGAACAATTCTGTCTCTTATAAAACGCGAGGATAATGTTGATATGTGTAATACTCTTATTGCTATAGAGAACGTAAAATTAGCCTTGCTTTATAACGAGTTAATGGGGGTTGCTCGTAACTCGTAACGAGTTCTACGGAATATGCCCCGCTCTTTTTTGTACTAACCCAGCAGACTGTTACAGTTGACGGGGAGTGTTTGATAAATTCTTTTGTATTTTCAGTTTTTGAGCCATATAATTTATTCAAATTGTATTATCAAAAAAATATCTTCGACAAAGCATAGGATAAACTATATTCTTGGTAAATTGCTTGACATAAATACTAATGGAATATTTCATTAATTTGTAATGCATAATCATTTAAAGAATTCTCTTGCAATGATAGAGGGTTAATTTTATCTTCAGTCGTCGACAAGGTTACCGTGTAGCTCATAGGCGCAACTAAGGAGGGGGCACTAGGGCACGGGCCCCTCCCCCCAAATAAATAACCAACCAAGGTCTTAAAAATTACAATTAATTTAATATTGAATAATCAGTGATACTGTTACCAGTAAAATATTCAATGTTTAGCAATGAAAACTGCTAAAACAGCACTATTTTGCACATTGAAATCCGAAATTTTCCCGGGAGAGGGGGGGGGGGAACCCGGACCCCCCGCTTGAAGATGTATTGGTTGATCTTTTATAATATTCGCATGATAGCCATCCTTCCCCGTCTGAAATTCATAAATTCTGACTACGTTACTGATTACAGGTAGGGGTAGCTTGAGTATAACAGTGTTCACAGAATTATGCCCTCCCTAAATGTCCATTCTTGTTGCGCCTATGACCTGAAGACTCTGAAGGCGACTTTTTTTTTTCCCGCGGGACGCGATGTTTCGCCCGCAGTAATTTCGGGAAGCCAAGGAAAAATGAAATCAGATAGACCAGAGCTGGGGATAGAATACTAGTCCAACGTTGTACTGTTACTTCGCTTGACTCCTGGCCTCGTTCTTCGTTACTGTACAGTTCACACTTCCGTTGGCCAAACAAACTGTGTGTGCAGAGCAACTGCCGCTTAGGTGTCATTTTACAGCCATTCTATGTTCTTTATTTTCGTCTAGTTACGAATGCTAGTAGACACTTCTATTAGTAGTATTTTGTTCCTGTCTACAAGTTCAAGACGAAAACTTTCTAAACGTGCATTTCCACGATCGTTTTAAGCAGGCAAATTTAAGTACGTGGTATTCAGAGTATTATCCTACAAACGGGGCATATATTTGTATTTGATTTTATACCATAGGTGGTTCGGGATATAGTGAGCACTCAAAATAGCCCTGCTAAAGTTCTATTTTCAGCTAATTCGTATCTTTCCGCGCGCAACGACTAACGACGGGACATAACCAACCTCTCTGGACAAGCCACGTGGGCGCGGTCTACCGCAATTTTCATCACAACTATTTTATTTTTTATTTGTACCACATATTTTTTTTCTTATTTAAGACACAAAATGTGACTAAATTTGGCTCTTATGAAATTTTTTTATCTCTCATAGTTTTCGCGTAATGGCTTGTTAAAGTCGCATTTTGCATGTTTCCGTTTTAAAGACTACACAAACCAACTGATATACCAAACTCAAAAAAATCATAGTGGATAATGACATTGCAGGCTACAATGACATGCTCATTTTGTTATTCACCTGTGAACAATTGTAACAGTGTAAAATAAAATTTAAGCATTCGCCGTTGAATCGCATAAAGTTCAACAAGCAACGATGTTATGAATAACTGTGTAGTACAAAACATTTTTGTTACTTTCCATTTTCTTTTCTCGTTCCATACAAACCCGAGAATAAAGTTCTCGTAATATTTTATTTCTATGACGGCTGTTAAACAATTAATGCGGGAGGTTCATATTATTATAGTAAACTATTGATACAAACAAATTCTACAGTAGGTTCTTGGCCTCTTACATAAAATTCAACAAAATTTGATCTAAATTAATTAAACTGTGTAAAATTAATTACGTGAAAGCATTAACATAACTATCTTATTTTAGGTTAGGACTATGTAACTTAAGCATTAGTTTCTTGAAACATTCGTTTCGTTAGCCTTAATCTAAATGTGTTTTTATCTAACCCACCCAACGAGCATTAACCCTACGGAAAGAGAGGTAACTCAATGCTATAAAATGGGTCCGGATTTGATTCTTCTTCTTTGGGCACAGTGGCGCACCAATATAGCTACAGCAGGTGGTGGAAACACAGGCGCTTGGTGTGCGCATGCGCGGTTTTTTTCAGTCGTGACGTAGGCACGAACAAGAAGTAACCTTTGAGAATGCAAGGGTTAAAATAACCCCAATCATGTTAACCAGGTGACTTTTCGTAATGGCACTGTTTTCTTTTGTTTTCATACTAGTGTTTGTTTTGGTATTGGTGTAATTATGCTAAATAGTATTTACTGACACTGTAACATCTTGATTGAGACTTGGAAAAACATGAGTTGAAGCAAAAAAAAATGTAATGTTGGTTAAACATTTGTCAATCTAAAATTAAAAATGTTAAGTGCGTTGCTCATTCAACGTGCCTCTTTTTGGTCGTGTTACATGTGTTTTTACTGCAATTCATGGAATAAAATTTCCTGAAAAAGTCACATGTTACCTCCCTTGGTAGGCCTACATATAGTGCAAAATATCAACGAACTGTATTTCGTTAACCTCAAGCTCAGGTTTAGGTAAAGAACTGTCATATTGGCCTACAACACAATGGACAGGCCCATCTTTAAGTATGTGGCAGTAATCTGTGTCCCATTCTTTGGGGGAGACGATAGAGTTGGAGAGGGTCCAGATAAAGGCAGCTAAATGGGTTCTCAATAGGTAGATTATGGGAAGGGAGAGGAAGGCAGTGGAAAAATTGGTGAAGATGTTTAAGGTGGTGAGAGGTGTAGGAGGGTGGGTACAACTAGGAAACAAGATTCAAAAAGGTCTAAGAGGGGATCATGAATGGAAGATTCAGAGGGGTGCAAAGAGAACAGAGAGAGGGGAAAATTCCATGGTAAACAGAAGGTGGTGCAGGTGAGGAGGGGTTTAGGAATTTAGGAAAAGGGTGAATGAGATAGTAATGGGTGGACAGAAAGGGGAGCAAGGCAGGAACAAAGTAAAGGAAGAATAAATGCAATGATCAGATAAAAAATAGCAATATCCTAATGCAAATACCGTACTCATCTGATCACTACCTTAGCAAGACACAGATTACAGACAATAATAATAGTAAAAAGTTTTACACTCGCAATTGGGCTAACGCCCGGTGGGAGCAAACTCCTCCCCATCCCCACAGCAGCAATCCTCCAGTCCCTTCATAAACCTTACAACCCTACTCACAGTCACTAACTCCTCTCGTGGTGTTTTCCACTCCCTCACTGTCCTCACCAGCATTGACCGTCTACCCTTCTCCGTTCTCCTCCATGGTACAAGGTTGACTTGCAAATAAAATGATAAACTTTACGTCTACTCTTAGTTAATGGTGAAAAACATGTACAAAATGTAGACCTACTTGAGTTTGGTAACATTCAACCTGCACTTGGGCAGATTCCAGTGGTAAGTCTTGTCCCTAGTTTCAA
>PNEQ01131655.1:0-11647 GCA_003012365.1 Medauroidea extradentata
ATTATAAGTACTTAGGGGTGGTGTTGCAGGAGGATTTGGGTTGGAAGAAACAAGTACAGAAAGTGGTCTCGAAGGGGAGAAGGGCCCTGGGAATGTTGGGTAGGGCACTACAGGGAGTAAACCCTGAAGTAAAAGAGAAGGCATACAACACCATGGTTAGACCAATGATTGAATATGCGGCTGCGGTCTGGGACCCCTACGTGGAGGCTGAGATACAGGAGCTGGAGAAGGTGCAAAGGAGGGTGGCACGATGGGTGAAGGGCAGGTGGAGAAGGCGTGGGAAGGATGGAGAGGATGAAAGGAACTATAGGACTTCATTAATGATGAGGGAGATGGGTTGGCAGTCCTTGAAGGAGAGGAGAAGGGTGGAGAGGCTGGTCAGAATGTTTAGGGTGGTGAATGAAGGAGGGGGATGAGGGGAGTTAAATAACAAATTGGTCAAGGGCGTGTACAGAGGTCGGGGGGATAACAGCGGGAAGATTCAGAGAACTTGGAGGAGGACTGAGAGGGGAAAGCAGTCCATGTTGGTGAGGACGGTGAGGGAGTGGAATGCGCTGCGGGAGGATATAGTTACAGTGAGGAGTGTAGGTCAGTTCAGGGGGCGATTACTAAGGGGTAAGGATTGAAGGAATAGCGACTTGCCACCGGGCGTCAGCTCAATCGCAAGTATTATTATTATTATTATTATTATTATTATTATTATTATTATTATTATTATTATATTTGCTCCTACTTGCTTGCCCTCGCAACTCTTCCTCGCGAGGAGGAGCTAAAAGTGCATTCTCTTTTTTACCTGAGAGCATCTTGACCTGACGAGTAAAACACCCTGCGCCATCTTGTTTCCGGTGAGTAAAACGCCTAGGAGTGCCCCGAGAGCTGCAAGAGCACAAAGAGTCGCCAGGTCAAGACCGAGTAAAACAAACCTAAGAAGAAGAAAGACTTGGCAACACTGCGTCGCGTGTTTGTGGCAAAACTTTGGCAAAAGGCTATTGTGTCCAGGTTAGCGTTTTTATTCGAAGTTATGTAGTTACATGTATTGTAATATTAGGACACTACCGTTACATTGTTTGTATTGTGTGTTGTTTATTTTTTTTATCCAGTTGGTGTTAGGCCAATCAAATGAATTGTATGAAATAAAGTTTTTAGGATGTTTTGACATCGTCTTTAATTCAACAGGCAGTACAATGTAATGTTCAGTAAATTTTACCGGACATTAATGAACATCCGAGTTTGGTTATTTCTTGTATTGTCCAGAAAAACTATTGGAGGTAGGAAGACCATGTTACACAAGCAAGTGTGTAGGTCACAAGTACCTATTAATAGTTATTGTTCCACCTAAATGTGCCTTGAGTGTACAAATAACAGCATTTGAAAGATTAAATTAACGGCTTAACTAGAACACTTGGTCACGTGCGTTCTAAGCATATACAATGGAATTAAGAGGAACTTAAGACTGGAGCAAATTTTTGTAACTGACAGCAAAAAAAGAAATTTACAATTTATTCTTCCAAACCAACGTTTCAGTTATTGAATGTATATGGTAAAGTTTCTTCAGGCCCCCTGTAAGTTCCTAATTTAATTTTTATATTACACGGAATAGGCGTAAGTGAGTGACTGTTTTCAAGTGTTCCCAGCTTGCAAAATAATACAGTATGCCTAGTAATAAATTTACTCGCAATTGGGCAATTGCCCGGTGGAAATCTGTAACCCCCTCCTTAATGCCTACCGATCCCCTCCTAAACTTTCCAACACCACTCACCATCACCAACAACTCTAAGAGTAAATGCCACTCCCTCATAAACCTACTACCTATAGCCTATCTACCTCACTCTCTTCTGCTCCTCTCATAATCTGAATCTTCTCACTATTATTCCCTCTCACTCTATAATACGCAGCCTTAGTTAACAGGCTGCCAAACTTATCCCAGCTGCCCTCTGCATTCACCACTGTGATCATGCTGACCAGCCTTTCCTCTCTTTTCCTTTCCTTAAAAGCATTTAAGGGCGTATTAACCTGCAGCTATTCAATTTAATTAATGCATTGAAGCTGGTTGGTTGGAAGGGTAACATATTTATGTTGAGGGCTTTATCATTTGGATCTTTTCATGGTACACGTAAGTTATGTGCTGTTTAAGTGTGTGTGTATGTGTGTGTATATTTGTAGAGCAGGAAAAATTTCCTGTACATATGTGTGTATATATATAGCCTATAGACATACATACTCATGGTGTAAGGAAATTAATGGCCCAAACTCCGGTAGGTGATTCCCCATGAAAAATTAAATGGACATTATATGGGACACTTTTAAGAAAAGTGAATATTAAGGGCTGAAGAAGCCTTTGAAAATCATATTTTGTCAAAATTTCAAAAACTGTTAGGAATTAAGTTGCTATTCTTTAGGTGGTGTTAACTATTATGGAGATCTTAAACATTTAATAATTTCAGATGTCTAACATTTTCTTTATGCTAAGGTAACAGCGGTTGCCACCATTATATCACATAAAATTGTGTTGGTGTTACGTTTTGTGAAGATTACATGTTATCTATTTGGACAGTAGGCCTACACTGTAAGGAACAAAGAAGGTCCTTTTGTTGCAAATGCCTAGAATTCACAGTTTACCAGAAAAATGAATATAACTTTTCTGTGCCTGGTATATAGGCAAAAAGTGCTACATCTGCTAAGATATTGATTTGTACCATGCTCTCAGGAAAATGCAATCTGTGATGCAGTTTTTGAAGTATATGCAGTTAACTTAAGCTTAAAAACAAAAACGTGCCAATGCATCACTCGGTTAATATGGCAACAAATTTGGTTTAGCAAATTTACGAAATGTTATTTTGACGCCATAAATCCACGAACTTCATAAACAACAGAGCATCCTTTAGTACATCCTGAAAGAATATCAGTATATTGTGTACGTAGTTTGCTAATAGATAAATAAATAAAATATTTTCTTGGGGGATTCACCCTAGGGCAGGGTTAACTCCAAACTGGTTGATGGTATTCTGATTTTGGGTCTGTAAGTTGCCATCATCTCTGCATTGTGACAGTGGAATGAGACCTTACAAGGTAGTGTTGCTGGAATAAAAGAGAGGGCAGGGGTCTCAACAGGTCCCTATGTACCCTAAAAGTTCCTATTTTTGAGCATGGTCGCTAAAAGCTCTTTTGTTAATCTCTAAGTTGAATGAATTCAAGTTTTTTAAAATAATTGGCTACATATAAAAAACTAAAAAAAAATTATGTCACCTAATTATGATAGTAAGTGTTCACCACATTCTATAACAATTTATGTGATATTAAAATTAAAACTCCCATAAACATAGAAATGTGTGTGTTATTATCATATGACATAATGCTTTTATGTATCTACCACAAAGTTAAACATTTTGAACAAATTTTTTTGGCTTTTGTGATTTAGTCGCGTCATTTCTTGTCTTTCAATGTTTTGGCAGTTGTTGCAGCTGCCCATCGTCAGTTAGTCTGTTGACCAACTTATGATGATGATGACAGCTTTTTTCTTACTTACGAATCTTCGTGTAGTATGTGCCCAGTTTCCAAAATATTTTTTTTCTTTCGTAGTACATATACTGAAAATCTTTACCTACAATATTTTTCTCAAAATGTTGAATTCTGCTTATCTGGCGTGTTGGTCGAGAATTTTCTATACTTTTTGGTCCCTACAATGGTCCCTATTTATTACTTTGGTCCCTTATTTGGTACCTATTTTAAAGGTGCGTCCCTAAGTCCCTAATGTGTTTGCTTGAAGTTGTTGAGACCCATGGCTGGAGGAAACTGGAGTTCTCTTAAAAATCCTGCCAACCAGTGACATCCTCCGACACGATTCCCACTTGTGAAAAACTGGGGCTGTAACCTACCGGGGATTGAACCCTGTGGAAATGGAACCTAGATCGTGATGGGAGGTTATGGTCATGACCACTAGACCATCGCTGCCCCCATTATTGTCAATTAATGACTGATACGAAATGCTGTGAAAAGACAACTCTACGACAAGGGCGTTTTGTCCACTGTACAGTTTTAATAATGACAGGAGTTGCCTTAAGTAATCACACATATGTTTTGGATGGTGTACTCTATTCAATGTTATGACCTAGTGAACAAAATTGCCAAGTATGCTTGTAGTAACTGGCATATGCACATGTCTTTTTTGAAAGGCCTACAAATATGTCTGTCCCAAAGATTATGATACTCGAATATGTTTGAATGTTTTGATGCACAATGCCTGGAAATCAAAGCTGTGCGAAGTTGCGTTCACAGTAGGAGCAATACACCAAAAGTGTTAAAAAGTCCTTAACTGATTACCTACATCACAGGAGGTGTTAGATGTGACCTCCTCCACATATGCAGCACAGCCTGAACCTATGCAGTAGCGACCCATGCACACGTTCAATGATATCTAGGATATATCACACATTGCCTGTTACAATTTTGAGTCTTGCTAAATCGTCCTCTTCCACAATTGGAATCTGACACACAACACTTTTCATGAACCCTTATAAAAAAGTCCAGAGGATTTGGATTAGGGGATCGGGTTGGCCATGCAACAGGCCCACATATGTCCCGAAATGTTGTATTTACGTAGTCTTGCATAATACAAGAGAAGTGAGGTGACACACCGTCCAACTGCAACCACAAGTTCTGTCAGATTACCAGTGGTACAGCTAGCAGTTCAGGTAGAATTTTCTCAGGAAATATCTGGTACATGACATCATTAAGGCAAGGTGGGAGGATGTAAGGTCCAATTAATTTGTTTGCCACCATATCTGCCCACACATTCACTGAAAACTTCTGTTGGAATCCGTGTTGTACACGAGTTTTTGGATTCTCGTTAAGACCATATATGGTTGTTATGCGAGTTGTAATATCCTTGACGTGTTAATGTTTCTTCGTCCGTAAACAACTCGAACAGTGGGAACTGCGGAACCTCTTCTGTACGCTGCACAAACAACTGTGCAAAGGCCAGTTGAGCCGGGTACTCAGCTGGCTGCAACACATGTACTTGCTGCCAGCAGTAGGGATGGTGTATATTTTACCGTAGTACTTCCCACACTGTCAAATGGTACACGTACATTCTGTGCACTATGGAGTGTGTGCTAGTGGAGGGCATGTCGTCGATGTGCTGCAGTACTGCTTCTTCGAAACCAACAGTACGCACATACCTGGGCTGGCCAGCATTCTGCATATTTCTCTGCAAAATGGGAGGTACACAACTTTTGCACATATGACTGTGCAAAAATGAATGTACTAATATGACTGTGCAAAAATGAATGTAACTCTCAGCATGTTGAAATAAAACTCACCTTGAATCCACCTGTTTCCCCTTGGCTGATGATCAATCCGTGTAAATGTCCGATAATCTGTTATCATGCGATTGGGAAACTGTTCTCTGTAAATAGGCTGCGCTCGTCTATGACATCCATTCGCTCTACCATACACAAAATGCATGTTGGTCTATTCGGCCCATGTGTAACATTCCATCTGATGCTTCGGTAGGATCCTTCACAGAGTAACACTGAAGGTCAAACACTACTTTTGATGTGCATCCACTGCTGCTCTTTGGTACGTTCATAACATTGCTGCCATATATATTGAAATTGTAACAAATTACAGTCGTCCCATTCTTACACAGGGGCGTCATTTCAGGTTTTTCCAGGGGGGGGGGGCAAGATTTTGTTTTCTGACGACAGTGACCTCGTTGCATCTTTTTTATTAATTAAGCATGTATAAATGAGATACTTTAATAATAAAACTTCAGTTTTATGTCCTTAAGTTAGCATTATTTACATTTAAAAATACAAAAACTATATTTATACACATAAAATTCCAAATCCAGGGGGGGCATTTGCCCCCCCCCCCCTGTAGCCCCAAATGACGCCCCTGTTCTTACATGTGCAGGGTAACTTGCTAGTGAATGTAGATTGGCCTACGTACCTATGTGCATAATCGCTCAGCCTTGTTTCCTATGTGTAGTAAAAGTCATGTTTGGCGGAGAACATTCGTATTACACAATTGTAGCACAGTTTTCATTTCACAGCATTTTGTTTCTGTCATTCAGTGACATTAATGGGGGCAATGATGGTCAATGCAGCCTGCAGGCCCAAAATCAGAATGCCATCAACCAGTTTGGAGTCATCCCTGCCCTAGGATGCATCCCCGATACAATATTTATTTATTAGAAAAATATGTACATGACATACTGATATTCTTATGAAGTTTGCGGATTTATGTCATCAAAACAATAATATTTTTAAAATTTTGCTATACCAAATTTGTTGCAGAATTAAAAGAGATGTGCATAGGCATGTTATTGTTTTTAAGCTTAAGTAACTGCATCAGGGGTTGCATTTTCCTGAGAGCATGGTACGTATACATTTATTAACGGATGTAGCACTTTTTGTCTACATACCAGGCACACAACATTTGTCCTATTTTCTGGTAAACTGTGTAATCTAGGCAATTGCAACAAGATGACCTTTTTTGTTCCTTACGGTGTACTGCCCAAATAGGCAACATGTAATTTTCACAAAACGTAATGCCAACATAATTTTATGTGACATAAGGGAGGCAACCCCTATTGTTTTCATAAAAGGGGACGGTTAGAAGATTGAAATTATTAAATTTCAAATGTCTGAATTATACTTAACACCACCCAAAGAATTTTAATTTAACTGCTAACCATTTTCGGTATTTTGACAAAATACGATTTTCATACTTGATTTTCAAGGGCTTATTCCGCCCTTAATTTTCTCTTTCTTCGAAAGTGTCCTATATAATGTCTACTGCATTTTTCATGGGGAACCACCAGCTGGAGTTTGGTCTAATAATTTCCTCACATCCTGTAGGCCTATATCTTAACTTTTAAGAGGAATGGACGGAAGGGCTGCCGCAGATGACAAGGAAAAAGCTGAACTTTTACAGGCACAATACATATTAGTGTATGAGGCAAAGGACAACTGCAGTAGATCATTCATTTGAGTCAAGGATGTTAATAAAATGTTTTGCGTGAAGGTTTGTGATACGGAAGTGGTGATTAAGAAATTGAGGAGCAAAAAGGCAGTGGAGCCAGATGGAATAGGAAATGGTGCACTCGGGTTTGTTGGGAAGGAGTCTGTCAGATATCTAGAGGTGTTGTTTGGTAGTTCGCTAGAGGAGAGTAGGTTACAAGGATGGAAAGAGGTGTTAGTGGTCCCAGTGGATAAGCAAGGTGAACAGGACTGGATCCAGACCATTTTGTAAGGGGGCAAAAATGGTTTATGCCCTCCCCCCTTATTTTTTCCTGAATTTTACAGTAAGACAAGTAAAATATTGGGTAAAAAAGTAGTTAATACTGTTGTAATATTAATATAGTTTAAGTAATTTCGAAATTTAATTTTGGCAGTGTGAAAAATCTGCATTTCAAAATTACGTTAAAACAGGGTGAATAGAACCAAAATTAGAAATAAATTCCTAGCTGACACCTTTAGTTAAAAAAAATTATAATTACTGTAAAAGTACTGCTTCTAAACTGTTTTAACTTGCCTACCTGAAAACAAAATTTTTGAAAAAGAATTAATACTGAAAATTTAGCTTTAAAATTGTGTTTCTCTTCACCCTAGTGTTTATAATCACCCCATTTATTGTACGTCATGAAATTAAACTCATTTCAAGTTAATTTACAGACATTGACATACATATAAACATTTCAAGTACACAGTGCAACACAACACACTAGCCAAAAATTGATTACACTTTCATTACTAACTTAATAAGATTCTTCTAGGCAGTTATTATTTTTCTTTCCTATCATTCTGGAACTAGGCGGGACCATCCTGTCGCCTAGGGGAAATGCCCCATCTTGACCTTTGTAAATCAGGCACTGAGGTTGAGGATGGAAGGAAGCCAGGTAGTTACACGCCAGTGAGTCTCACGTCGAATACAGGGAAGGTGATTGAGAGATTGATGGTACAATATGTGGTAAATGTTATTAATAACAGTGTGACTTGGGTGGCAGGTTTGTTGGATGATCTGGTTCAGGCAGTTGATGAGGGGTAGCAGATGGATGCCCGCTTCATAGATTTTGAGAAGGCCTTGATGAAAAGCAGATGGTTGACTGGATTGAGGATTTTCTCAGGGGACGAAGTCAGAGAGTGAAAGTGGGGTAGGTAATGTCTGAAGACGGAGAGGCTATATCAGGAGTGCCACAGGGAAGTGTATTGGGGCTTTTTGTTATTCACTAGAATGATGAATGACAAGATTGCAGGTGCAATATAACTACAGATGAAGGTGTACTATGTACGGAGGTGGGCAGTATTAAAAACCTGCAGAAGGATATTGATAGGTTGTGGTCTTGGAAACATAAGACCAGAATGAAGATTGTGTGTAAAACCAGGTTGATGAAGTTTACTAAGAAGAGAATGGTGTGTAGAGAGGTATACCGATGGGATGGGCAATAGATTGTGGAAGCCACAGAATATAAGTATCTAGAGGTTGTGATACAGGCAAACAAAGCAGGAGGACAAAGTGGTTAAGAAGGACTTTGGGACTGTTGGGGTGGGTGTTGAAGGGGGTTATTGGAGAAGTGAAGGGAAAGGCATATTGTACGGTGGTTTGTCCATTGTTGGAATATGCTGCTGTGGAGTGGGATCCCTACGTGGAGGTGCAGGAACTAGAGAAGGTGCAGAGAAGGGTATCTAGATGTCTGATGAATAAATGTAAAAGGTAGGGTCAGGCGGGTGAGGAGGAAAGTGAACTTTAGGCTTAGTGTGATAAAAGAATTGAGATGGAAACCATTGAGGAACAGGAAGAGAATTGAAAGACTGGTCATGTATTGGGTGATGAACGGGGAGGGGGAATGGGGTGGTTTGGTCCACAAACTTAGGGAACTTTAAAGGCAAAAGAAAACAACAGTGAGAAGATTTAGGTGGTTTGGAGGAGAGCGGAGAGGTGTAGACAGTCAATGCTGGTGAGGACAGTGAGGAGGTTGAATTCATTGCGGGAGGAATTGGTGACTCTGTGACCCCCTTTAATATTACAACCTCCTGTTTAAGTTAATTCCATTTTTTTACAGTGCTGTTCACCTTGATGTTTTCCCCTCTCCCTATTTTCTTTACAGCCCTCTTCCGTTTGTGATTACCTCTTTCCAAATAAATCTTTTTGAACCTTGTTCCCAAGTTGTGCCGCCCTCTTACACCTCTTGCCACCTTGAACGTTCTCAGCAATCTCTTCACTTTCTTCCTATCCTCCAGTGTACCCCATTCAGTGTAATTATTACTGATAGTCTGTATCCTTCCTCTCCCTTCACATTCATCTCTTACCCACCACCTATTTAGAAACCATCTGGCTGCCCTTCTCTGCACCGTCTCCACCTCCATCACCTCCACTCCCAGGTACGGGTCTCAGACTGCTGCCGCGTAATCCAAGACGGGCCTCAATATAGGGCTTTCCGTTTACCTCCCTGTTTGTGTGCTTTAGTACTCTACAATCACCTTATACAATGCAGGCTTAACAACATGAACAAACAACCCAACCCTGCATTTCATGGTGTTTCCCAGATCCCCCATGCTTATTATAGACAGGAGAGAGCCCAAGACTCTACCCTGCAGAACACCAGAGATTGCCCTCCCTTCCTTTGATAATGCCCCGTCCCATTCGTACCCTCTGCATCCGTCCACTTAAATTCTCTCCCACTCCCATTACAACCATTTTATCCTCCAGTAGATTATCCACTTATATCATGAGGTACCGTGTCGAAAGCCTGTACGCAGTGAACAAAACACGAATCTACCTGCTTTCCATTGTTGACCTCTTCCACTTGGGTTTCACCAGAAAAACCATTTCTGAAATCATGCATGTTATCTGTTATGCATTTTTGCTGCTCTCTCCAGCTATGCTGTAGTAAAATTTCCAACAATTCTTTCCATAACCTTCCCTATGTTCAATGTTAAGCTAACAGGTCTGTAGTTGGCTGAACTTTGCTTATCCACTCTCCCTTTTTATATAGAGATCACAACTGCTGCCTTCTATTACTAGTAATATGCCCACTTCAATTGACCTTGTTGATGCATATCTCCCTTACATACTCAGCTCTGCATACCTATTCCATCTGGCCCCTCTGCCTTTCTTTCTTTCATGCCCTCTACCATTCTCAGTGTTCCCATCTCAATCTCAAATTTATTGTCACATGACTTAGATTCCTTTTCTTCCAAAACCAATTTTTTACAACCTTGAATAGCCTACTGTCATGTACTGCTCTTGTAACACTTCTGGAAGACCACAATAATGTTGGCTGGAAGTTTGCACAGTCCATCACTGATTACTATGTTACTACCTTGAAAGCCAGTGTATAAGTGTAGCCAACGTAGGGACAAGCAAGACATTTTCATAACTTCACGAAGAAAATTAGTAAAAAGGAGCAAAACAAGGGGAGAAAAAGAGTGGGAAAAATCTTGCAGGTAGAATCAGAGAGTGAATTTAGAAAAGCACATTAAATTATAATAAATGTATTTTTTTTTTATTTTGGTTCAGATTTTGTTAAGAGGAGTCCTCGACTGGCGCATGGGCAGTGTTTCTGCGAGTCACACATATTCTTATACGAAACCTAACTTATTCATATTATATTTATCTACGAAAAGGAACACCCACTTCTAAATTTTCAAAAATTCAGCATGCTTGTAAAAAACATAATTGAATCGGTCATTTAAGAAAGGGCATTAGTCCAAAAGTAGCGAAAACCTGATTATTGCATAGAACGAATCCTTAGATCATAATACACCATTTCTGCAAAGAAAGGGCACATGTCACACTTCCAAGTATCAGTAAGTGATGGTCATTATAAGAGAGATTCGGCAGGCAGTATTGAAAAGGCACTTGTCCATGGACATGTGCCCTTTCTAAAATGACTTGTGATTGAAATGAAGGTAAATAATGGTCAAAACGAGAGAGTGAATCGAACACACAATATTAAATATCCATGCTGCTACGGGTACATCTATTATGTCTATATCTATGCCTTAATAGTCAACAGCTGACAGTGAAAACAGTCACGACACTGTGCAATAATGGAAGCAACAAGTGAATGTCCATGTCCAGCCAAAAAGAGAAAAAGAGGATTACGACACGAACAATCATATAAATGCAATACTATCAAAAAGGCAAAAGTTAAAGGGATGGAACACCAGAACTACAAAGGGAAAACTATTCCAGAAAGATCAATAGGCCAGCCATGTGGGTAAGTTAATGTTCATCCTGTCACATAACTGTGCTTATTAGTTTATGAATGAAAGAGAAACACAGTAACTTTAACTTTAAGTGTTAACGTAAGTTTCAGTCACAAGGATAAATCATCACTTAAAAATTGTAGTGTACTATGTCCATTTTTAGGTTATGTTTAGCATAGGTACGAAAATGATAATAATGTTGTAAATTATTACCACGAACTTCTATTTACATTTTAAAAAAATGGCAATTGTTGTATATACAATATGGTTTATCGTTCCCTTTTTTAGAGCTTAAAACTCGGCTTCTACTATAATGGACATACAGCACTACAATTCTCAGGCGGCGAAATGACTACTAGGGAACCTAAAAAATACCATTCCATTAATGTAAAAGGCAACCAGGTAGATAGTGTTACCTTTGTAAACACATTATT
>PNEQ01131656.1:0-64743 GCA_003012365.1 Medauroidea extradentata
AAAGAATACTTTCTAATTTACTTAGAAATGTGCTAAAACTACCTGATGGGGCTCTGTAAATGCTTAAAATTATGGCTCTTTTCCCTACATCAGTTTCTATACAAACTGAGCAACACTCAAAGTTTTTGTCTTCACAACTAGTTACCGGTATTACTTGTTGGTAACAAGTAATGTTATTTTTGACAAAAATACAAGTACCAAGTGGCAGAAATTTTCCCTGTGCGAAGCTCTCCCATAAGAAAACGTATTTTCTTTCTAACCTGTAGTAGAATTAACATTACTACAATCCATATGAGAAACGAAAGTCAATAGGTGTATTTTAGCGGTTGAATTGGTATCGGTACCTATGAACAGAGCATTTTAGCGCTCCTGTTTACAAGGGTGTTTGCAAACATGCTGCAACCAGGCTGAGGGTGTTTGCACGTTTTTGGCAACCGAGGTTGAAGGACGGTTACAAGGTTTGTTCACAGGATGTTTACCTTTACTTTTATTTCCGGTTTTATTTTGAATAAATCTGAAATCAAAACAAACTATATTTATGTGAATTATGGACGAAATTTAAGTTATTTTAAAGGAAAATGATGAAATATTAATTTTTCATTATATGCAGGTGCATAATTAAATTTATTTCTACAATTTATTATAGGCGTATTTTAGCGGTTGAATTGGTCACAAGCTGTTAGCAAGCGTTTGCCGAATCTGTATGCATTTACAAGAAATCGCTAAAATGCAATATTCAGTGAACATAAATGGCTACCACCATGGAGTTACGAAATTGTGTATTTGTTAATGCCTTATCAGGAATAGAATTGGACTGTATAAAGGAAAATACTTCTACACGAATATGTTTATTGGAAAATAGACGGCTTTCACTATATTTTTTACATGTACAACATAATAAATTGTAGGAATAAATTTAATTGTACACCTGCATATGATGAACAATTAATATTATATCATTTTATTTTTAAATAACTTAAGTTTCGTCCATATTTCACACAAATACAGTTTGTTTTGATTTCAGGTTTGTTCCAAACAAAACAGGAAATAAAAGTAAAGGTAAACATCCTGTGAACAAACCCTGTAACCGTCCTCCTGCCTCGGTTGCCAGAAACGTGCAAACACCGTCAGCCTAGTTGCAGCATGTTTGCTAACACCCTTGTAAACAGGAGCGCTAAAATGCTATGTTCACAGGTACCGCTACCAATTCAACCGCTAAAATACGCCTTATGTTGTACATGTAAAAAAATAGTGAAAGCTGTCTATTTTCCAATAAACATATTCGTGAAGAAGTGTTTTCCTTTATACAGTCCAATTCTAAATACACAATTTCGTAACTCCATGGTGGTAGCCATTTATATTCACTGAATATTGCATTTTAGAGATTTCTTGTAAATGCAAACAGTTTCGGCAAATGCTTGCTAACAGCTTATGACCAATTCAACCGCTAAAATACGCCTAATAACGGGAATCAATCATTAGGCGCAACGACACATGATTAGGCGTATTTTAGTGGTTGAATTGTTCACAAGCTGTTTGCAAGCGTTTGCGGAAACCGTTTGCATTTACAAGATATCGCTAAAATGCGATATTCAGTGAACAGAAATGGCTACCAGCCTGGAGTTACGAAATTATGTATTTGCTATTGCCTTAGAATTGTGCTGTATAAAGAAAAACACTTCTTTATGAATACGTTTGTTGGAAAATAGACTGCTGTCACTGTCTTTTTACATGTACAACCTATTAAATTGTAGAAGGAAATTTAATTATGCAGATGCATAAAATTTAAAAAAATATTATTGTGTCATTATCTTTCAAAACAACTTAAGCCTCGTCCATTTTGCGCATAAATACAGTTTATTTTGATTTCAGATTTTCTCTAAATAAAACAGGAATTAATGGTAAGTAAACATCCTGTGAACAAACCCTGTAACCAACCTTCTGCTTCGGTTGCCAGAAACGTGCAAACACCCTCAGCCTGGTTGCAGCATGCTTGCAGTGCTAAAATGCTCTGTTCACAGGTAGCGCTACCAATGCAACCACTAAAATACGCATATTAACCACAGGGGTGGCATAAGGTCTGAATGTTGGCGAGGGGAGTGATGCCAAGAGGGGGAAGAGGTAGATACCAAATTTGCCAGCCGCCATACTGATTTAACCTCAAAAGTTTACATCAGACTGGTATTTTTTTTATGGTAAATGAATGTATAATGCTCTTTAATTTACGTTTTAGGTTGAAAACTCTATGTTTTAGCCCTGTTTACACACCTTCTAACTAAAATTTCATCCATTTATTTAATAAGTCGGCCATATTGGTACCAACCACATCAAGCATTTGTTTGGTTACAATACCCGGCGACATGCTCCATCTGGACCCTTCTAACATATTTGATATTAACAGAGACTTTAATCTAAAGTTTCTCGGAATGGACGACTTGAAAAGAGGTGGAGCCTTGTAGTTACGGCAAGACTCGTCAGAGGCGCTACTAGTAACTGTGGGAAACACGAACGTAAACAAACGTGTTTTCAAATGGATTAAGCAGCATATTGAAAGAGTTAGTATGGAAGAAATCATTGAATTGCTTTAAAACTTTCGACATGAGTAGTAGTTTTAGTTTTGTAGGGAATTTGAGAGGTTGTAGGCTTTCCAATGAAGGCTACTGTTTGTTTGTGTCATCGTGTTACAAAGATCTGTGGACAACCAGAAGTGATAGTGCTGTTTTTATGAAGACTTATAGTTACTCACGACAAAAGAAAAATTAGTTCGACAGAATGGTGTATTTTTCTAGTGAAGAAATGGATAACGAGTTTCACGTTACATGCGCATACTATGCATGTAAAGCCGGGTACATATTTTGCAACTTATGCCAGCATTAAATATGAACTGTCGCATACTAAATAAGTTGGTCATGATTTCACTACTTATATTCACGTTTAAGTATGAAATAAAAATTGGTCAACTCGTAAGGCATATAAAACGTTCAAACAATACCTGTGCAGTGTAAATAGCAAATAAATATAGCATAGGTTAACGCCGTGTCCGACATGGCAATTTGCTAGTTTCATAGTAAAGCATGCTGAAAACCGTACATGTAACGTGTAAGTGTAGGGAATATTTTGTTACCCGCCATAACCTTCAACAATGTACGAAGTATGAATGGTATTTTTATAAACAATAAATTCACTTTACAGTAGTTTAAAGAAAAGTTATAGCATAGGCGTATTTGGGAAGAATATTTACTGTATGTTGTACACGCGTATAGGACAGTACTCCACAATTCTACAGGATTTAGTTCACAATATTTGTTATATGGTAAAGAAGTTAGACTGCCTCCTCTTAATGACTTAAGTAGTCAGCCAGACGTTGCAGAGGGGGTTGTCACTGTAAGAGACCATGTCATGATATTGAATAAGAAATTAAGAGAAGCACATAGAGTTGCGAGAGGAAGAAATAAAATATCTGCAGAAAAAAAAACAGAGGAAAAACTATGATAAGAAGTCTCAGTTCCCTTCGATAAAAGAAAATGATTACGTTAAGTAGGGTGTAATATCGATGTTTCATAAATATTGGTCCGGGCCTTACAAGGTGTTGAGGAAATTAAGTGATGTTACTTACGAATTAATGTTAGACAAGAGAAAAGTTGTACACTGTGACAAGTTGAAATTAGCAAAATGTGTTGAAAATAGTTTTGAGGTTAAAAAGACAGGTGTCAAGAGTAATGATGGTATTCAGAAGCCTAAGAGTAAGATGTGTAATAAAAATAAAAGTAATAAAAAGTATAGCGAAACAGATGACTCAAGTGAGTCAAGTGGGAAAAACATTAGAGAAAATGAAAATGATATCGGTCCTTTATCACGCCCAATGGCAGTAGATGTTAATGAAACTATAGAGGATAGAGATATAGGTGAAGTTGACGAGATACCTATAGAAAGAGATATTAATGAGATTCTAGACTCTGATAATGATGATAATACAGGTGATACGAGTATTTGGGAGCCCTCTAGGTATCACAGAAATAAGGTAAGCGAAACCTTAGGAGAAAATAGAAGTAAATACAAATTGCGGTCAAGAGTAGAAAACTCGTCTCAAGGAGAAGAAGCGGTAGATATTGATGAAAATAATTAAGTTGAATTTTGTTGTTGGGATATTATTGCGAAAATGTTGCATATGAGAGATAGTTGAACAGATGAACTGTAGATAATGATGAAAATAATTAGTTAAGATTGTTGTAGGGTTATTATTACGAAAATGTTGTATATGAGAGATAACTGATCAAGTAGGAATGCTGTTTGCATTGCAGATCACACCATAGGAGCCGGCGTGATATTACTACAGGAGAATAATGTACTATTAACTGGCGACAAGCGGACGATTGTGCTCTTGTCGACGAATTACACACAGCTATTGAAGACTTCATGGGGCGACTTAGTTCGATTAGTGGTAAAGATGTTCCTCTAGGATACAAAAGAAATTTGACGGATCATGATATTCCGATAAGACATTCGATTGATGAGAATTATGTGATTGAAAAATTAGCAGTAGAATTAAATGAGGAGAAAATCAGTTGTTGATATTACCGAGATCTTCCACATGAAAGAAGAAGACGGTTGATAAAATTGTAGGAGGAGATATTTTAAAGTTTTTATTCAGGACTGTGACTAATGAAGATTACAAGCATATACATGAGATTACTAAGGGACTAGCGGAAAGACAGGAAAACCTTATGCATGTCGTACAGCATCAGCTCATTCTTATGAAAGGTTTAGATACAAAGATAAAAAGCTGTGCGATTGTTATGTCATTAACAGAACAAATGGACGAAAAGTTACGAACGTTCGCAAGAAGTTTTGAAAGTAGATTAATTCACTTTGGCGAGATTTTGCGTCGTAATAAAATATTTAGAAAAGTTGGATTTGTGTTGGAATTTTATAAACAAGAGGTTACTAAAATAAAGATGTCATTGGATATTATAGCTACAGGTAGATTGCCATCAACTTTGCTACGCCTGTTAAGTTGCTAAAATATTCTTGAGGAAATAATTCTTAAATTACCAGCCGATAAAGCATTGATAGTAGACTCAAAGATTGACAGTACTTACAATTATTATGAAGTTTGTAATGTACATGCACTTGCCACTGAGGCAAGTATTCAATTAATAATTGAGTTTCCATTGAAATCGATGAATATATATTTTAAAATATTCAGAGCCTTTCCATTTCCAGTCTATGAGGAAAATTTGAATCAATACATGTCGGTTATTCCTAGTCATTCATATATTGTACTCTCAGAAAATAGACAGTTTTATGCATAGATGTCTGAAGCAGACTTGAATGAGAGTAAGGGAGGAAATAATGTAACTTGTCTCGCGAATGTCCTGACTTTTTCTGTGAAAGAACCTCATTGTCTAGTTGATTTGATATTGGCACTGCCAACTTATGATCCTTTTTCATGTAAGAGAGAGGTCTTAGGAAACATTTTTACACCGGTATTTATCAGATCGGTAGACAGCGCTAGTTGGATCTATTCCGTGCCAAATAGAATTAAAATAACAAAGATTTGCTCAGATAAGGATTGTGGTTCTAAAGTGGCTGAGGAGTGGATATCGGTGCAGGGGGTCATGCCCCAGGTAAGCAGTTGTGTTCTACTAACTGATAAGTTACAGTTGTTACCATCCAGTAATAAAATATCAGTTGTCAAATACGATTTCAAGAAAGTACAATTTCCTCAAGTACAGTCACTGCTAACTAATGAAAAAAAAAAAAAAAAAAAAAAAAAAAAAAAAAAAAAAAAAAAAAAAAAAAAAAAAAAAAAAAAAAAAAAAAAAAGAAATTTATTAAGTCAACACTCACAAAGTTTAAGATTGATTTGTCGAGTGTTTATGATAACGACACAAGTATAGAATTACGGCAGTTGATGTCCAAGTTATAAGTTGTCAAAAGTCAACACATCTCTGAAACACAACTTAAAAAAACCATTACAGTTGTGTTATCTAGAACTATTGTTGGAGGAGTAATCGCCTGTTAATGCTCATACGTCGTCGAGTTGGTTGCCAGATATCCAGATGTCTACCTGGAGTTCCATTAAGGAGGAGACATAGAGACAGAGTTCAGCAGTCCAGGGTTGAAGGAGTCGAGCTGAGGACGCTGCCTACAGCACAGCCCAGGAAGGGGATCCTCAAAGAGAGGGTCGCGTCATCTCGAGTCAGCTTTGGAGAGGGAGTCGCTTCATCATGGTCCAGCCTCAATGAGGGGGCCATAACCTCTTCATCCCAGGCCAGCCTCAAGGAGGGGACCCAAGCAAGCTGAAAGGAGGGGACTTCATCGTCTCGACCCATGGAGAGGTCTACATCGTCACAACCCATGGCAGTGTCTATTTCGTCTCGACCCAAGGAGGGATCTACGCCATTCCAAACTGTCCCTAAGGAGGGGCCTCATCAGGTAACAATAGTAAGGAAGGAGTACCAATATCTCATAGTAAAGGGAGATACATTGAGATGACATCACGACCCAACGGTTCAAGGCGATCGGAAAATAGGTTCCGACGACGAGTTTTTCAAATACAGTTTTTCGTTGTTAAAAGAAAGAGAGAAACATCCCACTGTGTTATATCAATTGTCACAATATTCTATCCCACCAAGCAATATTATGTTTTACAAAAAGTTGCGATTCTTATGAAAAAAGTGAGATTTTAAAGAAGCTTTAGATTCGTTAAATAGCATGATGATAAATATTATGCACTGTGTAATTTCAAATATTTTATTATTATTCTTATATGAGTATGAATTATTAACTTGTGTTTACTATTAATCACAGAATGAGTTCAACATTTTAGAGACTTGACACGCATATAAATGATAACAATCATCAATTTAAACATTTAAATTGAGTATACATATGGTGAATACAAATAGAGACACTTGATTTTGAAAAAAAAAAAAAAAAAAAAAAAAAAACAACATGAATTGAAGTAGTGTAACATGCGTTGTATAATGTCACGGGTTCTTTGTGTTTTGTTTCAGCTCTCACTCAAGATAATATCTCTCGTGAATTATTTTGTAAGTGAGGTCGACGTAGTTCTAGACCCCTTATTTTTTCTTTTTATTTTATTTTATTTTAATACAAATGAATTTCAGATGACTTAAACAGTAGTTTGCCCCAATTATATTAAGTTGAGGGAATTTTATTAATAGATTATAAAGAAATCTCATTACTCGTGAAGAATGGGCTACTACAATGAAGAAGAAGAAGAAGAAGACTGCTCTACAGGAACTTCTGATAAAACTTCGGTTGATCGATAACATTGTCTTTTGGTGTGAACTTATATAGTCTTCTTGATTACATTATTAGGTTGAATTATGAAGGCATAGCTTCTTCCACACTTCTTGGATTTCTTTTGTTTTCTTAAAATATCTGTTTATAAGTCAGATCCTTTTCAAAGGAGGAAGTGAGGAACCCAGGGTATTCAGACTTAATGTCTTGTGTGTTAGTACCATGTGAATATTATTTCATTCGAGACGACAAGCCTTGCCTGCCAAGAGTTCACGATGCTCGACCGTGCCCAGTGTGTGGCACAACCACAGACCTAAATTTCCCGGAATTTACATCAGTTCGTGGTCTGACGTTTACCTCGAGTTGACGGCAATTCTCCAAGAGCGTGGACTTCGCTCATTCGACGACAGTGTTATTGCGACATAGCCGCACAGTGTGTGGGCTTGGTCCATAGCCAATCATGAGGTTCCTGCAGTAACTTCTCACAATTTATCCACTCCCCTTGGAGAGGTACCACTTCTGGAGGGAAGTTCCCCTTCCCCTCACTTTCTGAGTTTATATTGTATTGCAAGCCCTTCGGAGCCTATCTTTGGTCTTCTGCTCTAAAACTAGAAGGAGGAACTGCTGCTGGGACGATCTGAAGCTTGTGCCAGATGTCACGACCTCAGTATAGCCACCAGAGTAGAACATGAGATTGGTTTTAGCTTTGTTAGTTAGCTTTGCTATATGAGCCATATCAGCTTCGCATTCAAGTAAGTGAAAGTATTTGTAAATATACTGAATGTTAAATAAATCTTATATAAAGTAGATTTCCGCTCGGTCAATTATCTGAATAAATATTAATCAGAGTTTTACATATATTATGCCCACGGCTACCAGGGGCATAACAATACCAACTACTCGGCGGAAAGGTGGAATGGCATGAACAAGGGACAACTATAGTCAAAGTCTTTCAGGGTCAGGTTTGATTGTACCTTGTTCTATTGTATAACCCAATAGGTATATTATTCTAACAGAGTGGCCACATTTCTCTTTATTTAAAGTCACGCTATACTTGCCAACTGCTTTCAAAAATTTTTAAAGATTCTTCTTGTACTTTACTTGATCACATCCTCACACAGTTACATTATCAATGTAAGTGAAAGTGTTTTCGAGACTTTCTTGTTGGATAATGTTACCGATAATCCGTTGACAGCTAGCTACTTCGTTTGTAACACCAAATGGAACTCTTGGAAACTGATAGTTTTGCCGCAAGCTTGAAATGCAGTATATGGCTTTTCTTCGTCTTTAATGGGAACATGGTGGTAAACACGTGAAATGTTGCAACTTTATCCACACTATCTTTTATTCTTGGCAAGGGGTAAGCATCAATAAATTAAATGCGAAATGGTTTAATGTCTGTAAATTGTCGATCGTTTTCCCTTTCCTCGTGATTTTCATTTCTAGTTATACCATGGAGACTAGGTTCAATAATTTATTCCGATAGACACAAAATTACCTCAGATTCTGTAAATTGCATATTATCTTCTTTGGTATACTTCCTTGATTTATCAGCAATGGGCAATCATATTACAATTTTTCTTCGTTTTTTGGCCAGACTGTCAGCTCTATAACTGTGCCATACAGTTGCACTTCACGAGCGCGCTACTATTACCTGTCACCCAGACGACCCTCAGTGGGAGATGGGCCTAGCGACCATTAAAGGAAATACACAAATGTAAAGCTATTTCGTCAGTTTGCCCACATAAAAAGCCGACAACCGTAAGTGCCCGTTCGCTTGTTACTCGGGAGGCGAGAGTTTGTTAAACTACTAACAGTTTCAAGAAGCTTTAGATATATCACTGTCTTAGAAATACAAATAAATCAAACGAAATTACTAAATATTGCGCCAAAACAATTACAATAATTTGAAGTTAAGAAAATCATTCAAAGATCTGATTTATGGTAATTGTGTAGTAAATAAAGCTATACCCAGCAAACTGTTGAGTAAATGATATGATAAATAAAAATATTAAAGTATAGTTAATACAATACAAAAAATTAAAATATTTTTTTAAAGTAGTAAAATTCCTAATATGATGCTAACATCTAAAAAAAAGCCAAAGCTTGCTACATGTGAAAATACAAATATACGAATTTACACAGACACTATATATATATATATATATATATATATATATATATATATATATATATATATATATAGTCATTAACACTGCAACCACTATCACAAAAATTTGAACCCAATAATATGATGCTGGCGACACTAATGATTCGTAAATCGATCCACCTGTCTATTAGAAACCAAGAAACATATTTGGTCGTATGTATGCAATGAACAAGGCAAGAGCAGTACGTTTTGTCCGTACAGCCTGCTTAGCGTTGTTTTCGGCTGCCGTGATTTGTGCAGTAGCTAGGGCACTCGCATCCATCTAAGGCGATCCAGCTGGAATTCTGTACTTGAGAATCTTGCCGGACGAAGTCATTGGTCCAGTTTTACAACTCATTCATTCTAGATTTCCCCCATAGCCTTACTCACCTCATATAAATCCTTCCTAGCGTCGGTAAATATCACGGGTAAGAGCTGACCAAAAAACTAATTTCACTTTTGTAGTGGGAGTATTTATACTAGTCGTAAATGAATGGGTGAGAAATTTTGGTCAGCGCTTAACATCGTGGTCCTCAGCGCTGGTGAGGGGTGACATGAGGTGAGTATGGAATGGCGCCGGAATGAAAGGGCGGGGAAAACGGGGACTCCCCGAGAAAACCCGCCGACCAACAGCATCGTCCAGCACGATTCCCACATGCGAAAATCCGGGGACTGAACCTGGATCACCTTGTTGGGGGGCGGGAGGTCTGACCGCTCGACCACTGCGGAGTGTGGGCCCCCTACTAATCGAAAGTAGCCAGGAATGGATATAAAGGAACAACTCCAGAGATTATTCATTATTTTATTTGCAAAGTAACATTGTGTGTATACATCAATGTACATATATACTACTTTAAGTTTTATTCTAGTTAGCACTTATAGCTAGTACTAAAAATATCACACTACACTTGTAAAAAATTACGTTACACTTTTGCATGGCTTGCACGAGTTTCTGTAACAGTTAAGGTAAATATTAATAAACAAGCTTTTCTAATGTAATGCAGCACTACTATAGCAAATGTAACAAAACATGACGACATGCTTTTGTGCCGATATTTCTAATTAAAACAGCAAATCACCTTACCTAGAAGTTGTAAATTGGTGTTTATTCTGATACCATGGTCTAATTAGTTTTGGTTATATTCCTCGCTGTTATGTACTGTATACCATGGGGAAAGTTATGGAGTTAGCATTCTTGTAGAACTAAGTCGCGTAGGCGCAGGTATGCAATATACGACATGCCATAACAAGTCCACTCAACATTCGAACTGAAGGCACACATGACGTTAAACAGACTGAAGTCGTCCAATGGACCGAGTAATGAGCAGGTTGGATAGTCGAAGCCAGATATGTTGTCGTCTTTGTACTACAGCTCTTACTGATCGGCTGAAGTACAGACCAGGATCAGGATTCCGATAATCCATTGTTGGATTAGTTACATCAAGCCATACTGAAACCGGTAGTCCTTTGTAATTTGCCAAACAGAAAATAATTTTGAAACTTATGCGTTCGAGTATTAATTTGTAAATATTAATTAAATGTTCACTGTGACCCACAAGTACGCAATGACCACAAATGCAATCTGTCATACATGCGAACATGCAATCTTGGCAGTCCTCACTATGTTTTGTAAATACTTGCACTGGCAAGAGAAACAAATTAGTTTTGCTTGTTTCAGCATTTTGCACCTTAGTACTATTTCAGCCTATCTTACAAGTCTGACTATAATACCGTAAAAAATTTATCTCAACTAGCATTAACAAACTTTTAATGTGAATTTTCCAATAGCAAGTAATATTGGTCACCGATTGCTCAATAGTTATTTTTTATGGATATGTGGCTTTACTTTTGAACAGCATTTTATTAAGGATAGTTGTGTTTCTTGTACATTTGCAAGGGTCGGAAAAACTTCCCACTATATATAAAGTAATGATTTAATAATAACCAAAATCTTTCATTTGACCTTCTGTGCAACAATATTGCTACATTGACCAAATGGGATTACGAAGACCTATTTCAAGTAAAATCATGTGCTGCAACAATGCCATATAATTCTTTTACGCGTACATTACTCCTTTTAATCCTAATGTTCGTTATCAAGAGTTGTATCCAACTATGTATAAAAAGAGTAAATTACAGACTGATACACTTAAATACAAACTTAAATATTATAAAAAGTTCTACAAAACAAATGTTAAAATAAAGCAAAGCTATGTTAACAGAACAATGCCCAATACCTTTATTAAAACACGGAATAAAACTGTAGCAGAATGTCCCAAGACAAAAACTTATCATTAAGTTTTACCACGTGTAAAGGAATATTTTTTTCTAAACTTTATAAAATATCAGCTTCAGTCGTAAAACTACATTTGGACTTCGTTAGCAAGAATTTTATCTAACTATATATAAGAAGAGTAAAATACAGACTGATACAGTTAAATACACACTTAAAACTATATAGAAAGTTATACAAAACAAATTTTAAAATAAAACAAAGCTACTAATTATAACAGAACAACGTCCAGCATTTTTATTAAAACGCGATATAAAACTGGAGCAGAACGTCCCACGATGAAAACTTATCATTACGTTTTACAATGTGTAAACGAATATTTTTTTTTAACTTAGCTTCAGTCATCAAAATTTCATTTAGACTTAGGAACTATCTTTACCAAACATAGTGGTATTCACGCTAAAGTGAGCAAAGGCCATTCATTCCCAATAGGAAGAATAACCAATCATGTGTCTATGTTCTCAGATATGAACTTTTGACTCGGCTAAGTGTATACACTATGATTATAAGTCACATGTCGGTGATTTAGTTTGTATCAAATAGATACGAGAGCAATACAGAACACAGTCTATCCTTTTGAATCAGAGACGCTGATAACATTCATTCTATCACTAGCTAGGTATCTGAGCATGGAAACATTAAAGCCCTAAATTCAAATTCATCATATCCGCAACAACTTCATGATGGTTAATTGGTATTAGCTACCTTATTTTTCTATTAAAGTTGTACGTCCTAAGTCATGAAATTACGGAATTAAACAATTAATTTTTATAGTGGCCTTACTTCAATTCATCAAAATTGAAATAAGTTAACGATTATCAAATTACATAAACAATAGTGTTAGCGCTAAAGTTGCTAATATCACTGCGATAAACTATTACCAAAAATCACCCGTGTCCAAAATTTTTCTCCAGTCTTTTCGCTTACTAGCAAGTGGCAGAAAGATACAAACATTTGCATGGCTAAGACCAAAAAGGGCACATTTCATCGCGAACAGCTCTATAAGTGTCTATGCAAGGCACCTTACAAGTATCACTTAAATGTGAAAGCACATCATTTTGTTAATAATACTGCAGAGCAGGCCTATAAATAAACACATTACCTAAACACTTATTGTAAAAAAATACCATAATATTGTTAACTCTTACAGCTGTTGTCCAGTCTAATCTGGGTCTATACTAGCAACACACACTTTAAAACTAAGTAGAGTGTATGTGGACTTCACATACCCTTCTAGAGATGTCTTATACTAAGCGTATATAGTTAATCGTGTACTGCACCAAGTCCATACATGCCTAGAGTAGTGTGCGCAACAGAGCGATGCGGCAATTGGCGAAAAACACCCTGAATCGACGACGAGCTATAGATTCGCTGGCGTCGGTTCGGACCCTGATTTTGTCGAAGTCTGGGACAAAGGAGTGAACAGTGTTAAACTTAAACAGTCACCAATTACAAAACTTGCACTTTGTATAATTATTGTGAAATAAATCATATGGCGTGTTTAATTTTTGCCAGGATTTAGGTACCCTGGGAGCACAATTCTCACATATTTCACTGATGCTTAGGTGACAGTTGAAAAAGAAGCGAGGAGGAGGGGAAAACTTAAAATTAAGGGCTTTGTATAAAAACTTTTCTTCCACGAAAATGTCACAACTTTTCATTGTTAACTCAAAACATACACACGGGAGAAACGGTTTGATATTTTATCATATGAATAGCAATTCACGACTTTATTAGTTGGTTTACTTACACACAGAGAGAAAATAAATATTAATTGTAGATGGTACCTAGTATATTATTGAATACAGGGATTAAAAATTGTCTTCTTAATTATGCCCATTTATTATGGGAGTATTGCACTCTGCCCCCCCCCCCCCTTCTCCTTCTTTCCAGCTCACCTTTGTGCGATTTTGTTACTATTTCGTGGTTGTCGTTGCCGACAAAAACACGCACAATAACTAATTTATTTTTTAAAAACACCCCGTGCCACGCTGCCATGTTGCGAATACTGCTTGGTGGCTGGAAATGTTTGTGCAAGCATCTTGGAGTCATGTTAGTCAGGGTTACGCCTTGCATGGTCGCAGATGTAGCAGGTCCCCATCTCACCTGCTGGTGATGCGCTCTGAGCGGCGGTGGCCGCGTCGTTGTTGGCGGCGGCTGCGTCGCTGATTGGTAGCAGTTCGCGGGGCCGGGAGGATAGTGGCCAGGTCCACGAAGTAGATGCTGATGGATCGTCGTATGGAGTTGCGACGGTTGGCAGGAAGGGGGTTGATGGAGGGGCGGTTGTTGAGAAGAAGGTGGTTGAGATGGGGGTTGATGAGACGATAATGGGTGGGATAGGGGTTTGGAGAAAGGTTGGGTAGGTAGTTTGGTGGGTTGTTGAGAGAAGGGTTTGGAAGGGGGTTGTTGGGAAAGTGGATTGGAACATGTTTGGGTAGTGGGTTGATGGGGGCGTTTGGTGGAGGTTAGCAAGAGGAGCTGGGAGAAGGCACATTAGTGGGGGCTGAAGATACAGGTTGCCCGATGGCTGCTGAGTTTGCACTGCGGGCAATGATACTTCGACCCAGTGATAGCACCCATTCAGGCATAACCATGCGAGTATAAGATATTGTCCAGCGTGGGGGATCACCTGCACGCCTGCTGGGTACCGGGCATATTCTGACCCTGAGGGACCTGGCACTGCAGACCACACGCTGTCCGCCCTGCAACCAAGCAACCAAACACTGTGCGTCAGTCAGTCTCTCCACCACCTTGCCTTACATAGGTCGGCGACAATTGTCGACATCCATACCAATACGTCCATGTGTCAATACACACACATACACACACACACACACACACACATATATATATATATATATATATATATATATATATATACACACAATGCATACATTCAGATACAGAGTGTTTTTAAATTCGGCCATCAAACGGCTGCAGCTAGTACCTTATGAAAAATGAAGCAGAAAATATATAGGACCCCTAGTACCTAAACCGAATATTAAGGGAGCAATCAGCCATTTAAAATTGAAATTAGAAACAGTGTTTTCTGGGAAAATCGGAAACCACGTGAAATAACAGGACAAAACCCAGAACAGTGTTTTATGTTATCGAGATCTGTAATCGCACAGCAAATGCTCATTCAAGCCTTCTGCTATTATGTAAATCTCAGGGGTGACCACGCTTGTATGTCTTCAAAGTTTTGCGCTGTATGGATATGGAGGTATTTGAAGACGAATAATTGGCGAGCATGACATGCGTAACAAAGAAGGTCCTCTCGTTGCAAGTGCGTAGGACACGCCGTTTTCGTTCAAAACGATCATCAAGAACTTTTGATACGTGCGGCGGTACAGTGCATTCTGGCATTGGTCTGCAATGTTGAATTGACACAAAATCAACCACAATTTGCGACAGCGTTTTTGATCGTGTATTACTCGATTCAAATGTTGTAAAGACTTGTTATCCTGAGGTACAATTTCTTGTTTTCATTAACACGTGGAAATTAGTTAAGGGTTTACTGTTTAACCAAAAAAAAAAAAAACTCGTATGAACATCAAGAGCACCGTTGTTTTTAAGAGTAGTTATCAAGAGCACCATAGTTTTTAAGAGTCGTTAAACAATGTTGGATGTCCTAAAGAATACTGTTGTATGATAAAAACCTGGCAGGTATGCAACTAGTACAACACCTAAGAAATGATGGTTGTGCATATCAACAGAACAAGGTCCCACAGAGTGGTATTAAACAATTGTGTTGATCAATGTCATAAATTAGGATCACACAGCAATACGTATGTATCCAAAACTACAGTAATATTTTCCATCCAACTCAACACGGTGCACGAATGAAAGTGATGATATTTCAGTTTACAAAGGGCGTGATTGTTATTGGCTGAGTCATCTAACATCCAAGATATTTTTCAATCGTCCAATTCGCAATATTGGATGAAAACGAAAGTGATCAATCTTCCTCCAACAAATATGGCCGCGATAGTGACTTTTTTGTGACGTCACTAGCAGCCAACATTATTTGACCAACTATATTTTAAGCGACTGGAAGGAAAAATCTGACAGTGTGACAGGGCTTTCAGTGCTGTTGATTTTTACAAAATATGTTACTTATATTCAAAACTTACAGAGTAGATATACATTTTAAAACTTAGATTTGGTTTGTATTAAAATAAAAAAAAATTAATTAGAAAAGTAGAGGAAATGAAGCACTAAAACCTTTGAGATACAATTAATTTCCAATAACGCAAAAACCCATAATTTCTACCTGTATAATTATTTAAAATATTGCATAAAACCATTGATATTGTTATTTCTTGAAGTTTTTCTGCTCATCAATGAATTTTGCATCATTCACATACTGAATGCATTTAAATGACAATTTTGCACCACAATTTTACGAGTATTCCAAAACAACCAAATATATAGATTAGGAAAAATTAGTTCCAACAAAATTTGACAGTGTAGCACGTCTTAAAACTGTTGTAAAATATAGCTGGAGACGAAAATTTGACAGTGTGACAGGGCTTTAACGTCAAAAAATTATAAACACTCGTATTAGAAAATGTCGAAAATAGTTTCTGAACACAGCTCCTTTGTTACGAATATACAAATTTGTAGCACTGGTTGTGGATACAGTATTAATTAGGAGTCAGTTTTGTGCGGATACAGTATTAATTAGGAGTCAGTTTTGTGCAAGAAATTTTGTATGACATGTGACCAAACAAATGCATCGAGATGTATATGCCTAAATAGTTGTCAACATGTTCTGAGGTTGTGTTCCAAATATTCAACATTAGCACTCGCTCCCAGAATTCCTGCCAATAATTTTCGAATACACAGCCACTCACACACGCACTCTATCGTCAACATTGTAACCGTTGGTATCTTGCATCCTAAAATATTATAATTATTATTTCGTACGTCCTACTGTGGGAGCAGTAAGCAAATAAACAACGCCCTATAGATTATGTAGTGTGTGCATAGAGCATGCATTTACAAACACTCGCTACCCGCACTCGCACGCTCGCTCTCACGCAACAATACACGCTGACGTCACTTACAAGTGCGAGTGTGCGAGTGCGAATGTTTGCGCTATTTAGAACACTGCCTGAAATTACATTAAACAGATTATAATAACATTAACCATTGGTTAATAACAGAAAATCTGGTGGCACATATGAAAGACTGTAGTGACAAATCATCCGACGGACCTTTACACTATACATTTATCATTACCACTAAAATAATGGGGATTAAACTTTTGCTTTAATACTTATAAATGTTAAGAAGTATAATGTTTTAAAACTTTACCTCAAATCTCTAATCACAGGTGGTCAATTTAACACTGGTCACCTACTTAGGCATACTTTCACTCGAGTACCAACATATAGGGAGAAGAATTTAATTAGTTTTAAATTACAGGATATTGACATAACATCCTTGATGAAATGAAAAAGTGACAATCAATTTATACAATGATTTAGTTTCAAAAATGTGTAAAAACATATATCAACCAGGGAAATAACCCTGAGGACCACTTAGAACATAGCTGCTGAATTATTAGTCGTCGTAGCATACAGTTTTAGTATGTTCTTGCACATACTTATTTTAAGAACAGTAGATGGGTTATTCAAGCAACATATTAAATTTTATAGGACCGTGTGAATTGTCCTGAATGTTTGTTAACATGTAGGTACCTGCATGTCTACAGCAGTATAACGGCATACTCGAATGTTCTCCATGAATAAAGTGTTTCAGATATGTGTTATAGCAACCTAAAATACACATATCTGTGTAATATGTTGTATGGCAGGTCGCATGGCAAATAAGCAAATAAAGACAAATACTATCTTACACTACTAAATGTTTGGCTTGATATATTTGTCTTCCGAACGAATGATTCTCATGCTGTACGATGACTAGCCTCATTGTGTTATGTTTATAGACTCTTCTACATGCTGTTAACAGCAACAGCTGCATTGCTGGCAAGCTTCTAGTAGGTACTTGAGATGAGTGGCATGGGTTTCATCGAGGTAACTATCATAGTGTGTTGGATATAATAGTCACCATTGTAATATCTGTGACTAGTTTTCACATGTGAAGATAATGTGAAAGTGAATGCTAACATATATAAAGGAAAGGTTTTTCGCTCGTTGGGGAGGAACTGCAGGTACTGAGACAATCTGTTTACTACAGCCTGTGGTATTTGCATGCGTGTAGAAAGTAGTTGTGTTTTCAGCATTGCTTACAAGACTTATCTGGTTAAATTTTTGTTGTTTATATGTTACTTCAGTTTGTTAATTGAGACAGTGAGGATGTATGACTAATGTTAGTTTTGGATAAAATATAGGGTCGTGAGTAGTTTTTTCATTGCTGACATAATTTTAGACTCCATGGTTAGTGCTGTGTATACACATGCTTAGATGGGATACTGTATTGGTAGGATGATTACAATATATGACAGAATATGTGCTATTGGTTATGACCTTTGGTACTTGTCTGTGTGGCGAGATTCACTCTCGGAATGGTTCAAATGGGCGATGTTGGCTGCCTTCCCGCAATAATTATTTTTACAGCTTGTATGATAGTATAGTGAGTGTATCTTCTGAATGTTTTGAAATTAATGTTAATAGTATGATGGCTGATGTGATATGTGCGGTCTCTGTGACAGATTCGTACATAGCGTTAGCAGGTGCCTGTGAGGCTGGTAGCTGTCTCAGCCAGTTATGTATGACATGTGCATTGGGGTGACTACCTATCCGCCTTGCAGTCTATTACGATTTTCAGTATATGGGCTGTTGAGCTGGCTGTGATAAGTGTGACGAGGAGAATCGTACTGTCCACTCTGTTTGAAATGTGTTCATTGATACATACATATTTTTATGTATCCACGACACATTTACTGTGGTATTAGAAGAGCTACATGGGGAAACTGTGAAGGGAATCGAACAGAGCCTGTAGGAACCAGTTAGGACCCGCTCAGGTGGACCATAGAATTATCCAGTGCCTCCAGGGATCGGTTGATTGTGTGTGTGAGATCATAGTGTCTAATATTTTCCAACTGGGTGTATACAAAGTGACTAAGAGAATGGGTCGTCACAAGCAAATATGTGAATTATAGTGATACAATTGTTATGCTAATTTTTATTTATACTTTCAAGATACAGGTCTCTCATAAGATCCTCATGTAGGTCTCTGCAAAATATTCTACATTCAGTCATTTTAAGCCTTGATACCAAAACATAAAACAACCATTACCAACACTAAATAGCGGGAAGGTAATTGTTGTACAGTATGTCAAAATATTTCCAGTTAGTCTAAAATATCCTTTTACAAAAGTTGTTCATGTATTCTATCGATGAAATTCTACCGCTGAAGTTACGAGCTTAAATGTGTACAGACTACTTATGGTCTTGTGATTATAACGCAGAACTGATATTCTGAAGGTCATGGGTTGGAATCCACTAAGACTAGAAACATTTTCAGTTGTTTAAAATGAATGTTGAAGATTTACACATTGTGGAAATTCATTAGCTAAACTAATTTATGCACTCGACACAAATTGCTAAACTGATATTTAGAAAAAAAAACTTATTTGTCTGTAACATTATTGCCACAACCGCGATAGCAAAATAATTCCAATTTACTTTTACCCTTACCATGTACGGGTTATTTTACACAACAGCGTGTAAAAATGCACCTACAGTGGGTTTGTTATTTTACATATATTTACTGTATGTTTACCATAAAACACTGTAAAAACACAGGGGTATGGCTAGTTTAAAATTACCAGTACTTGCACGAAGGCTGTGATGCAACACACGAATTTATTTTACAATGTAAGGTTTATTTCTAATTTTTATGTATTAAGTGCTTTGGGATGGCATAGTTACAAAAAAATACTGTGCCAAACTGAATAGAAGAATGTAAACATAGGATCGTTAGCTTTTAATACAAACAAAATTATTCAAATAATAAAACAAAATTATTAATCCATTCCCCACTTTACAGTTACCAGATTATGTGTTATTGTCCCGTGGCTAAATATTAATCTACTAGCACAACACAATAGGCGCAACACGACGATTAAAGCTGAACATCCCGTCGCATATAATAGGCTACATGTAAATAGCTTCGTTTCGTGTAGGCATAGATGTACCTAATTAAAAAAAATAATGACATACAAAGAAGTGTGTAAATAAACGAATTTGTGTTGTTAGTTTCACCGTTACGTTACCGAAAATGGAAAAATATCACAAATTCATCTGATTCTGCAACAGTTTTCGAGTCTTAAATACCGATATCCTCAAATGTATTTACTATATCCATGTAAATTATTCTTGAGATTGATTTTTAAATAGTAGTAACATAAATATTACAGTCAATATTAAAAAGCAGTGCTACTTACATACTTATGTAAACGCATGTTTCACTCACAGTAGCACACAGTTAATCCAAATAAAGAACTTTAGGAAGAATTCTCTTACAGCCTTAATTAAGAAACCCTTATCATTTATTAATTACATCGGAAACATTAGTTTTCATGTTTATTAGAAAAAACTGCCATATATTTATTTTCTTAGTGCGATAGCAAGGTTTAGTTTATTTGAATTCGTGCATGATGCAGTATTCTATTTGTAACGATATGCTAATTGCATTAACTAGAAAATCATTGGGAATATTAGAAGGTAGATAGCTAGAGAGAATTTATTACAAGCCAAACGCAATCCTAACTCAAATTGAGTATGTATCACTTCTGAAGACCTGATTTGTAAGATAATGTAAATGTAATAGAGCTTACATTATTTGACAAAAATATTGCATTTTCATCATATTGTAACGACAGCTTCTTATGTTCTCAATAGTAACGAAGTCATACCGAAGCGCAACATATATTATATTTACTGTCTAAATTGATTTAGTCCGAGATATTTCTCAAAATTAAATTGTAGTTTTGTAATAAAAACACTAGTCAGAATGTTTTAAAACAATTTTAATTTGTGACATTTAATGAAACTCGTAATTAATAAAAACCTATGATGAAAACAAATTTTCATTTCATTGCATTTAAGTAGCCTCGATAACATGCAATCTTACTGTACGCAAGACTATCAGTTTGAATTACTATCAAAAGCACACAAATAAAATCAAGAGTGCGTGCAAAGACTCATTTGTTCAACTGAGTCGCAAAAGAAATCCATTGCAGAAAACACACAATCACATCCAATTGCTAAACATTAGTTCTGGTTATGAAGTGGAAGAGGAATATTGACTTATGTTCCTAAGTGATAACATTTCACTATTAGGTTTTCTACTGTTGTGGTTTGCTATTTTAGGTCTAAGAAATAAATATATGAGTAAAAAGTAATACCAAGTGTTGGTTATTTTATAACAAATATGATATCCAAAACTAAAATCAAATGGAAAATCCAGTATATATAAATCAAGGGACAAGTTGTGGTCGGATCGCCGATTGCGAACGCGTGCGTCTGAAATATTCTGTATTTTACCTGGCGCCAAAATTATAGCGTATCTCCAAACTTTTCGAGGAGGGTATACAAATTAAATTTTGGGTTTCCACTTTCTTTCGTCCGCTGATGGGGGGATCTATCTCGAAAAACTAAAATGTTTCTCGTTTACTATATTTGGCCCTGCATTTTTCAGTCAATAGTGAACAGTACATTGTTATATTATTTTTAAAAATTAAATAATTTACGTAATGAAAATTAACATATAACATTATTAGCCGGACAGTTCACAAATACGGTGCAAATATTTTGAAATAATTTGAATGAATGGTTTTCGATAGCTGACGAATTTAGTTTGCACGTTTTTTGGCGCTTTCGGTGTGGGTATTCACAAATATTTGGTAAATATTCCTTGAAACTAGCATGGCGTCACAAAGGAGGGGATGTAGCGAAGAAAGTGGAGGGGGAAAATGCGCACGGTTCCATCTCTTACTATTGAATTCCCACCACGGTCCCGACCGTACAAATCCCAAAATAATTGAACTTGTTATTAATAAAAAAAAGCGTATAAATATATAGACTACTATTTGATTGAAATAAGGAAGGGCTTGAATCTTGTAATCACACAGTTATAAATTAAAATTTTACATAAAAAAAACAGTTTTCTATGTGTGTTAGTGTTATGGTTTATTCGTTATTGTTTGAAAAATAGTGCTGAATTCTATTACAAATTTAAACCTAAATATGCTGAACATGCAGGAAAATAGGAGAAAACTTTGTTTGGGAAATAAGACAGCAAGAATCTTTAGAATTCTTAAAAAAAAAAAAAAAATGATACTGCTACTCCTCTGTTTAAGAACTAATGATTTTTCCAAGCCCTTCATACTGTAGATTGATGCCTCCAACATTGCTTTAGTCGCAGACATCTCTCAGGAAAATTACTGCCAATGTTAGCTCGTCTCCATTGCGTCACGAATACTCGCCCATCACGAAAAGAAAGCCTCTTCATTTTGTGAAATTGAATGTCTTGCCAATGTTTTTGGCATAGGTAGATGCATTGACAATATTTCTTCGCTCAAATTCCATATCCAACACATCCAAGTATCTAAAAATATCGGTTTACATTATTTTTCTCGTAGGCCTATGCATGAAAACTAATCTGTTAGTTTTTCAGGGCATCGAAATTAATAAAAAATCTGACCCTCATGTTAGTGAGACTGTTGATAGGCACAGCTTCCAAGTTGAACAAAATTACTTAAGTTACTTGACATTCCAAACCTCCTTTTCCTACACATCAAAAGAGTGTTTTGCGTCAGAATCTTCGCGTTATGGTTTTCCAATATCATTCCTAGCCTACAGGGAACCTTGGAAAGTTACAAAACTATAAATACAATTAAACAAGTTTTCATTTTAGAAATAGTCAAGCATTGTACATTTTGTGCTTTGAGAAGGCACAACTTAAATTCCAAATTAAGTTTTTTCCTAAGAGACGTGGCGGAGTGTCCATATTTTTATCGAGTCTGTAGGACCTCATTCTAAATAATGGAATATTATGCTTCTAGGGTGTATTGATGTTTTTACTAAATTTATTTCGTTAATTCCTCTTCGTATAGCCACTACTGAAACTACTATTGCAGCCTTGAATAATCAACATTTTAATAACTTCAGGAGTACCTGTTCAAAAACATGTGATTTTATTAACTGATTTCAGTATACCACTACTAGCTATGTTTTACAACATTCAGCATCACATGCGCATGAATTTCCGTGCAGCATTAATTGTTTTATATGCTGACAACCAAGATATATTGGATCAGAACCTTTTTTAATTACCAATGACATTCAATTAAGTTCGCCATGAGGGAATAAAATTTTCCTATTTTTTATTGACGTTTACATACCAACCAAACTCCCCACTGCCCGACCTTTCGTCCCTAGTGGATTTACTGCCTGATTATCCCAAGAACATCAAAGAGGTCTGGAAAAGGGCACAGAAAAATTTGAATCTAGCTCATAAACAATGTTAAAGGAAATGTAGTAAAAACGGACGGTAAAGCCATACAAAGTGGTAATAGGTGCATACTCTGAGCAAAGTCATAGACAAAAGAGCAGCCTAGCTTTCCTACTACGGGAAGAATACATACCAAATTCAAAGGTTTTTAACAAGAGTTAGGATCGCACTGTGACTCCACTAACACGCAACTTGAGCTTCGAGCTCCCAACTGAAGGGAACCTCACCTAACCTTAGTGCAATCTTATTTTTTGTTGCTTGCTGCCACAGTTGGCAATGCAGACTGATCACCCACTTGATAATTTCTCTTTCTTCACATTGGGAAAGAAATACCACATCACCTGCGTTCATTTTTATTTGTATGTTTTGTCACAATCAATTACTTTATTTATGAAAGATGTGTTCATTGACTGTGTTTGGTGGCAATTAGCCTGAATTTCAACATTTGTGCTACTCATGTGGTTATAGAGTTAATTACTTCCTTTACAAGTTGTTCGCATCTATTTCTTACTTTTGAAAGTGTGCTGTACAGTAGTAAAAAGTTGGCTGCCAGCCCATACCTAGAGCTCCGATGGGATGAAAATCCACCAGCAATTTCACACATTTCGTCCTGCTGTCCAAGCCATGTTTTTCATCTTCACTCTCATGAGTTTGCACACCATGTTTGCGCTTCATTGCCATTTTGCATGTGCTCTTCAGCCAAAAAAAAAAAAAAAAGTGTACCCTGTACCGACAGTGTTGTCAAACCTCTCTTACAAGACATGCTACTGCAATTTTGCAGAGCTTTTGTGGCTTCCTTTCTCCGTCTAGTGGCGATGACTTTTAACTAACTCTGCCCAGAGATGCGTCATTGTTGTACCTCTACCGTGCTTATCGCATGTCTATCCTCCATCCTTAAGGCCATGAGTTTTCATTTATTTCAAACAATTGCAAATAACTCAAATATTTTTTTAACCAAACGCTTTGAAAAAAATTGAGACTGTGTACAGTCAAACGATACACAATTTTGTCAGAGCTTTTTTTTTTAAATCATGTACCGTTTGCTAGCAAAAAATTATTTTGCTTAATTTTGGTTTATTTTGACAGCAAAATATGTGCTATTTCAGGGGCAAAAATCTAAAAATCCGTTTTGTGTATTACAACAGAAAAATTCAGATACAAACGATGATATATAAGTGTTAAAACCGTCAGAATGAATTTTTGATATATGTATTAATTCGAGTTAAAAAATATTTTCGAAACCACTGCAAAATTAAAGAGCGAGGCCTTAAGGGAGGGTGTTAGATAATTTTACTGTATTTTCAGGTTTCGAACCATAACATTTATTCAAATTGTATTATCAAAGTTTTCACTTCGCCAAACATAGGATATTCTTGATAAACTATTTGAAACTTTTCAGTTTTGCACATTGGAAAAGAAAAAATTTAAGGTATTTGCAGTAATAAGCAGTGTTATATTTTACAGTCTCTGATTTCTAAAAGTACTAAATGAATTGCGAAAAAGCTGCACGTGTGGGTTACACCTACTGCCTAAATTGCTTATATTGATTGTATTAAAGAAGACTAGAAAAAAGTCAAACCTTGGAGGTGGATACAGCAACTCGTGCGTGTGAGCGACGTAGGGCGAGACCTGGTAGCAAGGGCTCGGCTGCGAAGTAAAGTTGTTCAACGACGGCCAACCACTGCCCTCGTTCACCTGCGGCAATAAGGATAACGTTCGCATGTAGCCGGTGCACAGTCTACTCAGCACTTTCGAAAAACAAACCCTTCAAAAATAGCACATTTACAACTGTATGTGTGAAAAGTGAAGAAAAAAAGATTTTGGTCAACCTTAAACGGCTAAGTTTTCGAGCTAGTGACAGTTGATACGAAGTCAGAAAAGTGAAGTGCCGGAATGAACGGGCGGGAAGTGGGAGATTCCTGAGAAAACCCACCGACCAACATCATGTGACATGACTACAACATGTGAAAATCCAGGTCGACCTAGCCAGGTATCTTAATTGTGTTCAAGTGCGATAAAATCATAATTTTATATCTTTATGAAATAGTGTTGGTTTTGTAGACGATACTTGTGAGTACAGTTTCAGCTTACAAAATGATTTTAGCTTTCATAGTTTTCTCATAATGGTGCGATAAAGTCAAAATTTGCTTGTTGTGCTGCCATGCAAATAGTGAAAACCAACTTACCTACTTAAATAAAATAATTCACTGTGATATTACATCCCATGGGCTATGCAATAAAGAATTAAAAATGCTATAGTGTATTATTTTGAATTTTTAAAAAAATCGCAAAAGTACAGGAAAAAAGTTGAAAAATCAGCAATTTTTTTTAAATATAAAAATAGTTCACGGGTTATTTTAAAAATGTTTTATTACGTAGCCCGTGGCATGTTTATTTACTGTGAATTATTTCATTTACATAAGTCAACTGGTTTTCACTATTTGCATGGCAGCAGAACATGCTAATTTTGACTTTGACGCAACGTTATGAGAAAACTATGAGAGTTCAGATTGTTTCGTAAGAGGAAACTGTACTCACAAGTATTGTCTACAAAACTAAAACTATTTCATATAAATACAAAAATTATAATTTTATCGCACTTGAACACCTTTAATAGGTTTGCCTTGGTAGAATGCGAGCGCCGTAGCTGCAATGTGAACCACAGCCCTGCGTATTTGACAAATGTTAGTAGGGACTAATAACAAAGCTAGCAGCTTGCAACAAGATGACCTTTTTTTATTCCTTACGTCATACTGTTCGAATAGACAACATTAAATGTTCACGAAACCTGACTGCAAATTAATTTTATGCAATTAGCCTAGGAAATGAAGGCTTTTCCCTCGATGTCGGGAAAAATTATCGACAAATTGAACTTTTGCCAATAGTTAGGACCCATTAAGAAGTATATTTTCCCAAAAGTCCCCACCCCTCCCCCAAGTGCTTTCTTCCCCATTCCTCCTTAACATCCGATTTGCAAGCTTTTGGATTATCGCGAATACCTCCGTTGCAATCTGCCCTACCCAGAAATTTTTTTTCCAACTTCCTTCTTGATTTATAATCTTAAAAAAAAAAAAAATATTAGTAAGTGTTTCGCTAAGATGGTACTCAAATAGAAAAACGGTAAAATATGCCAGTTTTTATTCATTAAAAAAAGTGAAGTTTGTTAAGAGTCTTTACAGTTGTGACGTGCCTCTCTGTTAAATCTTACGTGTCTTACCAATTGTTATTGGTAATGTTGTTACGAGAGTATATAAAAGTAGGTCAGACCTATTTTGACGGATAGCAAGTCGTCACTGTCCTCTCCTGGCGTGGATTCATCGGCCCGGTTTAAATTCCGTCCACACGACTGGTCAACCTCGCCACACGTGAATCGGCCCTGGCGGTAACACCCCGGGTCTCTCACCGTTCGTGAATATACTACACCCTTAAGGGGGATTGATCCCTGTCAGATCGGTTTAACGGTTTTTCTTATAAATCAGGGAATAGACACATTGTTTTACTTTTTTCACGCTGACAAGGCATAGTTTATTGTTTCATTCACTTTTTGGAATCCATATGGCATTGTTTCTGTTAATGTTGCGGCCTCTGTAGTCGCTCCCGTGAATAAAGCAGTATTTCCTTTTCAGCTGTTTCACGTTACAAAATAAAGAATGTATTATGGTTCCAAAATTACAGAAACTCGATTAAGTTTGTATCTATGCCCTGTCGTGACAAAAATTTTGATACATCGACTGGAACAGAAGTTATCGAGAAGAAACGTTGCGACGCCCAAATCGACGCCCGGTGGTAACACCCTAGTCCGTGGTCATTTGGCTCTACAATCTCTGCCTCTACTCCGCGTCGCGACGCTTGAGTCGACGCCGGCGGCAACACCCCGGTCCGTCGTCCTCACACGTCTCCCGACGTCTCTCTCTGACGTTCAACTCCCCCGCGTTGCTCCTGTTTGGTGCCAAAACCCCCGCCACTTGTCCTGCAGGCTTTGTTTCCCTTGGGTCAATCAGGAGCCAGCTTTTCAAAATAGCCCCATCCCTTGAGGACAGTAAATTCTTGCCATTGCGGCATTTATTTCATTTTCACAATATTATTACCTCATTACACTTGACGATAACTACCCTTGAGGCTTCTAAATCCTAATATTCCTTGTATACTACTTACTATTATAATAATTAACATTTGTATGTTAATTAGGCGGAACTCTCTCCTCTCCACCAACAGCTAAGGGGGGTACAAGAGGGGTGGGGGTGAGGAGCCAAGCTGTCGTCCAGAAGCTGCACCTGCTCTCTCCACAGAGATGAAATATACACATTTTAGTTTTATTTACATATAAACAGTAAGATGGACTATTGCTTTCTCATGATAGTTCCATCGGCTTCGTGACATGACGCCGAGGAGAATGAATGTTCGCATGACCGGTTAATTTGATATCCAGAAATTATCCTAATTAATTGCTATTTTTGCTGATACATTGTAATGGCAATCACTGTGCACATCACACAGTTAAAAATTTTTGTTAAATATAATTGAACCAAATAGTTGAAATAAAAGTTGTAGAACTCTTCTTCAGCTTCCCAACAGTAAGTATGTCGCCACCGCCCGGTTAACGGGAATATACGTAGAGGACGTGATGAGAGCTGCGCGAGCACGCCACTACCCCAGACTGTACTGGCACGGGGTGGGGATGCTGTACCCTCTTATCTCTCGATTGCTCGTGCACGTGCCGACGACAGTATACTGCAGTAGAAACTAGATGTTGAGAGGAAACTGATGGGTCAGCGTAGTCGTGTGTTTTGTATACTTCTCGACATTAGTGGGGGCCGCGGTGGCCGAATGGTCAGACCATATTCGCCTCCCACCAAGGCGATACGGGTTATATTCCCAGCGGGGTCGGTCCCCGGATTTGCGCATGTGGGAATCGTGCCGGACGATGCCGTTTGTCGGCGGGTTTTCTCGGGGATCTCCCGTTTCCCCCACCCCCTCATTCCGGCGCTGCTCATAACACTCACCTCATGTCACCCCTCGACGTTAAGCGCTGACCAAAATATTTCACTCACTCGATATTAGTGCTAGTGTTGTGCCTATTTATTTATACACCAGTTGTGCTCGTGGTACTAACACGCGATAATTCAAGCAGCAGTTAACGTATATAGTTGGCATAGTTCTGCCCTTTAAATTTAACTTAGGTGTAAAGTATTGTAAAAATGTATTACTAAGTAATTTTACATCATTAGAGTTTTTGAAGTAAAATTTCAGGTTCAGAGATATTCGTCAATAATAATGCTACATAGTTACCAATCAATATTTTATTTTATTTTTGTGATTACTTATTTATATCCCTACCCTACTTTCTTTGGGATAAATATATATTATGGCATGATCCGTAATTCTCAACAACTTAAAAATTGACGATTTGGATGGAGATTCTGCTGTAATGAATGGTAGAAAACTTATTATTGAGGCAAGCATAACACGAAAGAATGAGAAAATGGGAAGGAAAGCAAATATTATAAAGCATAGGGTGCAGGTAAAATTATAGGATACCTTCGAGTATTTAAAGACGAAAACGCATTATCGCAAAGTTATGACATACCTCTTCCTCCTACTTCATCACCTCTGCGTAGTTTAGACAGAAATTTTGACTATAAAACATTTTGCTTTATTTGTGGAAAGATGTCATAAATACATTTTAAAACTGCTTTGGATCACAGGAAGGAAATTCGAACAACAGCAACATTAGAAATAGGAAAATTTAATGCATAAATGTGAAAAAAAAAAAAATAATAATAATATTTGGGATAATTAGTGTAAGCTCGTCGTTTATGTGTGAGTGACCTTCTTGCACCAGAAGCACGATGTCATAAGAAAATACCACATAAAAAAAAAACAAATTGAAGGATTTATGCATAGACCAATGACAGATAAAGTGTCCTTTTTAATTATGCGTAATTACTTTAAACAAAGTGATGAATCCCAGTATTCAGTTCAAGAACTGCAAGATATCACGACAGATATTTCAGGGAAGTAATAAACATATTTAGACGATAATTTGATAATATATTTCTTAGAACACATTTTAAAGAACGTAGTACGGTAGCTAACATTTATAGTAGAAAGAATGTTGGTACCTCTTAGGAGATATGTGAGAACTAGTACAACTACAGAGACACAAACTCGGAAACAAAAAATCCTATAATCGTTTTAGCTGCAGCTGACATTATTAAATAAGATAGTCAAAGATAGCAAACAATCACCATACATACCCACATACAAATAATATTAAATAAGAGGGAGAAAATTTCATTCCAAATTCATCAGCAGTTTTCACCCAGAGTGTCTCAGGGAAGAACATATCATTGCCAGAAAAGGTCACATCATCCGTAAAGCCTAGATAGTTTTTATCCTAATTCACATTGGTTTAGCTCTGACACTTCGTGGTTTGTATGGCTCTAAACATTTTTAAAACATGTTTCCTTCCTTGGGTGTCTATGAAGCTTCTGTGCATTTAAATGATCTAATAAATGCAGGCTTACCACACGTTTGTGATGATGCTTTCATACAGCACGTTTTTATACTTCTGATATCTGTTTGCACGTTGGATGGCTTGAACACGTTTCTCGCTTTGGGAGGAATTTAAAATACAAGCATTGAAACTTAAGTAAAGGTAGAAAAGAGGTATTCTGGCTCGTTCAATCCTGACTGTATTATGATACGATCTTACCCAAACAAAACTGATCGCTGGAGACTACGCAGGATTTTTGTTGAAGACTACAATAAATGAAAAACTGTGATGAACACTTTGTCTGCAATTCAACTGAGATGGAAGCTGGAGTCTTTTAAGAGAAGCTGAAGAAGAGAAACAAGTACTTTAAACTGCCTTTCGCAACAAATGAACTGTTGTACTTAGTACAATACTCTTGCAGATCTATTTGTGGGAATTATTGTGGCTGTCGAAAATCAGGTTTGTATTGTTCAGTCATGTGCGAACATTGCAATGGTCTTTCGTGTAACACAGCATCTATGAATGAAGTAGATGTGATTGATGATGAATAAGTGAGTATTTGTTGTAAATATTGTTTATCCTATATATTTAATTGTAGGCAGTATTGTATAACTAACAATATTCACACGCTTAAAAAAACATGCTTTCCATCGATACAACGAAATGAATTGTTTTGCTTTGTGAAACATGAAAATAGATTTCAAACATACAAATAACATATCTCAAAAGCATACAATGTACAACATAGATTCATCCCAAGTATTTAAACAGCCCCGTTGCATTTAAAAATATCTTATGTTTTAACATTTTTTACAAATTACATGTCTCAAAGATTTACAATGAAAACATAGAAAGTACACATTGGACACAATAATTTTGCTCCCGGTTATCATAATATTTTCTTTGCATTTGAAAATACGTTTAGTTTGTTCAGGTTATACACATGTTTAAATTAGGGGTAAGGAATTCACAGTTAACAAGTTACCAGAATAGAATTCACTGTAAACAAGTAGATATAATACATATTAACAAAATTTTACTAACTTCAATGACTCAGTTTTAAAGTATTGAAATTTCACTGAAGTGACCCGTTTCTAACTGATTTAAGTTTTAGGGTGTAATAGTGTCTTCTTACATACACAAGATGGGAGACTTGATTCTTTTAACCAGAGGATTGCAGCCACAACATGTTCTTTTTTGCTGCATACTTTTTCATTGCACTGAACTTCATTAATTTATTTAAATGCCTAATACAATAAAGGTGCGTGTATTTACAAATAGATGAATTGCTTCCTTGTTGCAATCGGGGAAGTTTTTATGACATTCCGACATTTTGAAACGTGTTGCCCACGAAATGCCGAAAACAAAGTTTCAAATTGTTTTACTTTATGCATCCATTCGGTAGTGAGATGCACTAGCCCTCGAGATATGACCGAAATCCAGTTCTGCCGTACATTTAGTAAGTCATTCATTTCACGACACTCGCCTAAAGTTTTGTCGACATTCTGGCATTTAAATGCCACGTATCCAGCTACTGTATACAGTATGTTTCAGTGCCTCATGTTGTACATCCGTTTCAAGTTCTCCTCCACCAAACTCACTCCCAAGTCATTACTTGGCAACTGCTGCAGTTCATTTTCATCTTCGTTTGTTGGCTGAGAACTTTCTACCACGCTTGTGCACAGATCACTACTTACAATATTTGAGCATTTTTCTAGGTCTTCATTATCTACACAAGGTTCTTGTAGTTCTTCAGCAACATACGTATTTATAGATAATAGTATATCACTTGTGTTCCCCGTGAGTATCAACAAATGTATTCTGTTTCTGACTTCGAATGGTGAATTGCATTTGGCAGTAACTTTTTCTTCTGAGGTAATCCCAAAAGTTCACTTTTTAAGTCCCGTTCATATTGTTCTGGTAGAAAGTGAATGGAGCACACTCTTGCATTTGTTACATTTACTTCATCTGCGCGTTTGCATAGAGATACACATGACTTCTGTAGCTCTAAACTTTTAGGAATACTATGATAAATAATGCCGGTTGTCTTGCGGCCATAATTACTGCAATCTGCCACGATACAATTACAATGGTTTTTCCCCATTACGAAACTAGTCATTCGGCGTAACAGACATGAATATCTAGGCCTACACTGGACTGGAGGGGCACGGCGGAGACAAGTGTCCCCGCAGTGACGTCACGCCACTGCTATGTGGAGGGAGGCAGAATCGAGCAAGCGCAAGCTCGGAGTGGCCTACCTGTATAGTCTAGTTACATTGACTATGAAGTGCACATTTCATGTCTGTCTCCGACCACGGATAATGTGATATCTTTAATTACGTTCTATCCCCATATAAATTACTTCATTCCGCAAAGTGAGGCCAGGTAAAAATAATATTTAATATTATTACCAGAGCGAGACAATTAAGTCACTTAAACGGACTAAATATGATAGTCACTATCAGAAATGATTGTCGCCAAATGCTTGGAAATGTAGCTGCAGTATCTAGTAACAAAGTCGCTAAGTTGGCAATCCTGATGTCTAGCCGAACGTACGGCAACACAGCTTCTCGACACTGCGACCTGATTAGCCTTTGTGGCACAGTATTGCAAATAGCGACGGTTTCAGAAGGCAAAGTTTTAACGACCGTCGTGATGGTAGAGGCGGCGTTAGCCCGTCTTTTCTTTCCCCTGCCGGCGGACATAACTGCACACCCCTCCCCTTTTCCAGACAAAGGGGAACCATCGCACTCTTGACGGTTGGCTGCGACGCGCGAAAAACAAAACAAGAGTGGAGCGGTCCGCGGGCTCGCGTTTCAACATGTCTGCGCCAGGAAGCCGGGCAGACAGATTTACGGCAGTGTTTTGACGAGCTGGCCTCCCTAGGCGCTCTACAGTAGCCAGTAACATGAGCTGTGACATTCAGATTATTACTTTTTACTGGACCTCTGGTACAGACGTGTTCGAGTATAGACTAAGCTGAATTTAGAAGACTGGCATTGCTTTCTACGTCGGCATGAAAAGAGAAATATAAAAACGATGTCAGGAATAATAAAAACCGCACATAAAACACAATTATCTGTGCACGGTCAATCAAGAGAGAACCAGACCACAGCTGTATACAGCAATCTTCATCACCATGTTGTTATTTTTTATTTGTACCAAATATTTTTTCCCCTTATTTTACACACAAAATGTGATTAAATTTGACTGTTATGAACTTTTTTATATCTCATAGTTTTCGTGTAATGGCTTATTAAAGTCAAAATTTACATGCTTCCGTTTTAAGGACTACAAAAAAACCAACTGACATACCAAACTGAAAAAAAATTCAATGTGGATAAAGACGTCGCAGGCTACGATGTCACATACATAAAAACCAAGATTAAAAACTTTAAAAATTCAATAATTGTTTTTAATACAAAAAATTTTTTGTTTTAACATAGCTGAATTTGTAGCCTACGACATTTTTTCAGTTTGGTAAGTGAGTTGGTTTAATAGTCGTCCTTAAAACGGAAACATGCAAAAATTGACTAGCCATAGGGCCACGATTTTTTGGTGAAAAGTATTTTGCCGCAGTTTGTTTCAGTGACTCATGTGCACACCTGCAGTTTTGCTTCACGGCCAGTGATTGGACGTTTTGACACTCACGCGTCTTGGGCTTCTATCCGCAAGTCACAGTCACGTGGTGTAGCAAAAACCTCATTGTCATTGGCACAGTCAAATGAGACACGTCGTATTACAAAAACACGCTGCCAATAACCTCGGAGCAGAACTGCAGACGTGCACGTGAGTCACTGAAACAAGGTGGGGCAGAAATCTTTTCGCGACAAAATCGTGGCTCTAGCCATTACGCAAAAACTACGCAACTTAAAATGTTTGCATGAGAGAAAAATGTCACATCTTGTGTCTAAAACAAGAAAAAAATAACTGGTACTAATATAAAAATAAAAACATGGTGATGAAATTTGCGGTATGGGAGCAAATTTTAACACCTGAAACGTCACCACAGGCTTGACTAATGAAACTTGTGTCTAGCCCGATGTCTTTGTCTTCGCCTCAGTAATTATTTTATGCTGTCTTGTAGTGTTGTACAACCTGGCTTATTCAGTTCTTTGTGCTTTCGGTGTTCCTTCAGGTATTTTGCTTTTTCGAGTAGTAGTTGAGACCACGGCCATAGCTGAGACGTTAATTTCTTATGATTGCTACTACTCTCGGTTCGTTTTGTATGGCTGGCTCGTTCTTGATTTTCGTGTTCACAATGATCCACTAGAGGCATCGCTGTCGCTTTGTAAAGGTGCATGAAACAGCAGACAAAACGTCAAGACACTATTTCAGAGTACAATTCACAAAAATTACTTTTTTCTTGGAACGCCTGGACTGAAAAGTTTCGCAAAAAAACGTTTTAAGTTTTCTCAAGTTTCGTAGGTCGTTTGATAGTGACAGTAAATAACTATGGACATTATACAAAGTTGCTTCAATTATTGGTAATTTAAGATAAATTTTTGCCGACTATAACGAATTTTTAAAAATAAAATTTGACGTTCCTGTTTAAGAAAAAAAATCTGTTTAGTTCCAAAATTAACAATAAAGCACAGTTTTTGCAGTTACTATGCATTATTACAATTGTCATTATTTTATATATTTGGAACAAAGTAAGCAGTACAGATGGACTTATTTCAACATAATCAATAGTTACCTTACAATTTGAATGGTTGGCAGCGATTTTCTGAATGTAGTTCCGGGTATTTTCGTATTTAAATACAACCACACAGAAATAAAATGAACTGAAATCGACGTATTTATACTTTATACCATTAATAAACTTTTTTTTTACCGAACTATATAGGTACCCATGGGCGTACCAAGGTGGGTGGTATTGAGGGTTCAAACCCCCTCCGAAGTGTCACTTTCATTATCTAGGTATTTTACTTTACATTATAAAAGGTAGAATATACTACAAAAAACATCAAAAATGGCAATAAAATATGTTACTATTACATTTAGAGACGTCAAACGCAGACGACATTGAAACATTTATGCAAGATGAGAGTTCAAAACCCCTTCCGAAAACTATTACTAGGTACGCCCATGTAGGTACCTACATACTGCACATACACGCGTAGACATCAAGTGACGTGTCTAGACAGGCTAGACGTTTCCCGTCGTTAGCCGTTGCGCGCGGAAAGATACGAATTGGCTGAAAATAGATCTTTAGCAGGGCTTTTGTGAGTGCTCACTTTATTCCTAACAGACTATACACAGACAAAATATAACTTAATTCTGCAAACGACTCTTTACAATAAAACATTCAGATCATAATAACAATACAGTATAGTTGTCGATAAACAATTAAAGGTACACGCCGTTTCATAAAAGATTGAATAAAAGTGACAGCAACTTATGGGCAATAATTTTCAGTATTTTGTGATTTGTTGCACATTGCAAGACATTTTTAGTTCTACAATGAACCTGAGAAGTCCATTTCAGCATTTGTGCCGTACAGTTTGTCTTGTGAAGTGACACAAATAACAAAATATTACAAATTATTGCCCATATAAGCATTTGGGTCTACGGGGGGGGGGGGAGGGCATTGCCCCCCCCTGGATTTGGAATTTTTGTGTATAATTATATTTTTTGTATTTTTAAATGTAAACAATGCTAACTTAAGGACATAAAACTGAAGTTTTATTATTAAAGTATCTGATTTATACATGCTTAATTAATAAAAAAGATGCAACAAGGTCACTGTCGTCAGAAAACAAAATCTTGCCCCCCCCCCCCCTGGAAAAACCTGAAATGACGCCCCTGCATATAAGTTGCTGTCAGATTTATCCAAACTTATTTCAAATGGAGTATACAAGCTGCACAGTGGTAACTGGCGTGCCACCTGCTGTAGATATACACTTCGAGTTCACCACAGTTTTGTCTCTTCATACAGACAGACGTGCTCTCAGTTCTTCTGATCGCCGACACTGCGACATTGCCCCGACGTGTCTCCTGTTCTTAGTCGGCTAGGCGCCGGTCCAAGGTGCGAGAGGTCCAGAGTTCGAATACTGGCTCGGGCATGGCTGTTGTGTTCTCCCTTCACCTCACTTCACCCTCATAGTTCAAGTGCGATAAAATCATAATTTTATATGTGTATGAAATATTGTTACTTTTGTAAACGATACTTGTGAGTACATTTCTTTCTTACGAAATAATTTTAGCTCTAATAGTTTTCTCATAACGGTGCGCCAAAGACAAAATTTGCATGTTACGCTGCCATGGAAATAGTTAAAACCAACTTACCTACTTAAAATATTTCACTGAAAACTAACATCCCACGAGCTATGCAATAAAACATAAAAAAAAAAAAAAAAAACCCACAATGTAATATTTTGAGTTTAAAAAAAATCGCAAAAGTACACAAAAAAGTTACAAATTCAGAATTTTTTAAAAAATACAATAAAAATTTGCAGAATTTTTTCAATGTCATATTATTTAGCCCATAGTATGTTATTTCACTGTGAATAATCACGTACTTAAATCAATTGGTTTTCACTAATTGCATGGCAGCAGAACATTCAAATTTTGAGTTTGATGCACCGTTATGAGGAAACTACACCAGCTAAAATTGTTTTGTAAGAGGAAACTGCACTCACAAGTATAGTCTACAAAACGAACACTATTCCATATTAATATAAAATTATGACTTTCTCGCTCTTGAACACCCTTAACATGTCTCCCTAGATAGGCTGCGTTTGTGTGTGTGTATGTGTGTGAGGCAGGAGCGGTACTTGCCGTTGACCAACGTATGTACAGCATTATCGCCTCTTCGTGCAGGCTACTAAGTTGGCGTGCAGTGCGCGGTGGCCACATTATTTTATTTGTGGGCAGCATAGTTCCAAGTCTAACATTAGTTTCTATAGTTGTGTTTTTCGAATCCAGTTGTTATTTTTCCAGATACGGTAGTCTGAATAAGCCAATTTCGGTCTTTTGAGTGGACCGAAAATGATGTTTCTAATAAACGAGCCTAATTTTTAAAACTATAACGGCATATTTTTAAGTGTGTATTCTTCTTGTAGGTATGCGAATAAAATGCTCGTTAAATATGTCGTCAATAAAATAATAGTCATAACACACTGGAACGCATCTGAAGTGGGAGGGGGGTCGACACGCTTAAGGGCGTTCAATTGCGGTATAACCATTGTTATATATTTTAATGAAATAGTGTTAGTTTTGTAGACGATACTTGTGAGTACAGTTTCCTCTCACGAAACGATATTTGCTCTCATAGTTTTCTCATAACGGTGCGTCCAAGACAAAATTTGCATCTTACGTTGCCATGCAAATAGTTAAAAACCAATTGATTTACTTAAATGAAGTAATTCTCGGTTAACTGACATTCCATGAGCTACGCAACAAAGCATTTAGAAGCCCACAAGTAATATTTTGAATTAAAAAAAAAAAACCGCAAAAGTACAAGGAAAAACTTGAAGATTCAGCATTTCTTTTAAATACAAAAATAGTTAACTGGAAGATTTTTAAACACTTTGTTACATAGCCCATGGCATGTTATTTCACTGTGAATTATTTCGTTTTAGTAAGTTAAGTGGTTTTTACTATTTGCATGGCAGCGTAACATGCAAATTTTGACTTTGATGCACCGTTATGAGAAAACTATGCGAGCAAAAATTGTTTCGTAAGAGTAAACTGTACTTACAAGTATCATCTATAAAATAAACATGATTTCATACAAGTATAAAATTATGAATTAATCGTACTTGAACACCCTTAAGGGGCCTCCCTTGATGGCTGCGTTTGTGTGTGAGCGTGTAAGGCAGGAGCGGAAATATTGCGGTTGACCAACAACTGACGCATGTAATGCATTATCGTTAGAGCCCGGTAATTTTGGCGAAAATAATTTTGCAGCACTTTGTTTCAGTGCCTTACGTGCGCACCTGCATCTCTGCTTTGTGGTCAGTGATTGGATGCCGTAACACCCAGCGTGTGGAGGTTAAACCCGCAAATCACAGACATGATGTGTGGCAGTTATCCGTGTGCTGATTGGCACAGTCAAATTAATAACAACTCTGCACAGAAACACTCCCATGAAGTTGAGCTGCAGGTGTGCACGTAAGGCACTGAAACAAAGTGGGGCAAAAATATTTTCGCCAAAACTACCGGGCCCTAATTATCGCCTCTCCGCGCAAGCCACTCGGCTAGCGTGCAGTGCTTTACGATTATCCTTTTACCTGCGGGACTTTAGGTGGTGACCCTCTGTCATCGCTGGTGCTCAGACACACAGTTGTCCGCCCTCGCTGTATACAGCCAACACTGTGAAGTATGTCTAGTGTCTGCCGTACTCGCTGCTTAGCCGACTCACGCCCCAGCATCAAAGTAAATACTGAACTCCCGCAACGAGTAGCACTTCGTAACTTTTCCTAGTTACTCCAGACGTATGTGACCTAGGTCGTGCACGTCATGCTGGAATCACAATAGCGCGAAAGAAGCAACGCGATGAGTGCGACGTGAATAAATTACTTGCCAATCTGCATCGAGGCTTATATGACGTCAGTGCGACAAAACTCGTGGATGCGACAAAGCTAGAAAACTGATTTATAATTCTGTGGCCAAAGTTGGTGTGACTGGTGAGCAAGAGATTTTTGTTTGCTATTATGAGTGCGACTTCATTTTCACAAATGGGAATGCCAGTGCGTGTTAAAAATATATTACAAATAAACAGAAAATTAATATAACACTGAAAACATCAACACCTTTCGTACAAACAAGGAATTATTTTACATTTTATATTTTTTTGTATTTGTCGCGTGGCAGTCAACTAGTGTTCGCAAAAACGAGAATTTTTAGTCTCGCATCGTGCCCGTCGTGTCACGTCCATAACATAAATAGAATGTTTCACTGTCAATTTTGTATGTGGGGAACAGAGTTGTCAGCAGGCCTACGATCCCCATATGACACGAGGCTCTATATAACAACGTGTGTTCCTTCTAAGCACGGTTCATATCTAGAAAAGTAATAGGCTTTTCCTAGCAGTGCATGCATCATGACAAATCATAGGCTTTCCTCAGGTTCTCGTGCTCCACGACACACACATCGCAACAATATGCTATCAATTTTGTCCAGTTAACGCCAAAAAATATCAACAGTCTTGCTATCCTCAATTTCATATGGTTTAGTTCACACCTATCATAAATAACTCACTAAGAAAAGTGAAGATACATAATTTAAAATGTCAGTCAGAAGATTATTATAATTATATTATTTACTAGTTTGTAATTCTTTGGAAATGGGTCTGTTTCACTTAAACATTTCAAAGATTTTACATAGATGGCTATTGAAGGAAGGAGAAGGAAAAAATGCTAACTCAGTTTTGACCAAATTTTAGTACACTAAATCTCAAATCTTCACACGAAAAATGGCTTCGATAGCAGCATTGTTTTAAATGCGACCGTTGCAAAAGAAACAGAATTTTAAAATTGTTGTTTGGAAAAATCGACAGTGGTGTGGAGCTTAGCAAAACATGTTACAAAATAGTATATTATAAAGTGGTGTAACATGTTACAAATTGAAAAGAAGGGAAGTAATACAACAAAGTTATATAACTTGTTACAAAAAATGTGACTGAAAAACGTTGTACAATATCTCGTTACATCACAAATTACGTGCTATAAAACAAATTGTGTTTTTCCCATTCATACAGAAGGCCTATAGTTACCGTCCTCCTCTCCATCCTACCCCTGTCTTCTCCACCTACCCTTCACCCATCTCGCCACCCTTCTATGCACCTTTTCTATTTCCTGCACTTCAACTTCCATGTACGGGTCCCACACAGCAGCGGCATTCTCCAATATTGCAACTTTGGCCGTACCATTGTGCAGTATGCCTTTTCCTTCACCCCAGAGCTAGCCCCATTCAGTATCCATCCCAGCAAACCTAAAGCGCTTATCCCCTTCGTAACCACCCTCTCCACCTGTTTTGTCCACCTAAGGTCACTTTACAGCACAACCCTTAGATACTTATATTGTGTGGCGTCCTCTATGTCGTGCCCATCCCATCTGTAAATGACTCTGCTTATCACTCTCTTCCTAGTAAACCTGACTAACTTAGTCTTACAAACATTGATCTTCATCTTGTTTTCCACAATCCAAAAACACATCCTGTCAATGTCTGCCTGTAAGTTGATCCCACTGCCCACCACGGAGTATAAAACACATCCTGTCATGTAAATGTCTGCCTGCAAGTTGGCCCCACTGCCTACCACTGAGTATAAAAACAGTCATCTGCAGACAATCTTATTTTGCCACTAATCCCAATAACCATACCACTCGCCATAATGATGGACAATACTGGACCGAGCACGCTTCCCTGTGGCATCCTGATGTCACCCTGCTGTCAGTTACACCCTTCCTTTCACCCTCTGCCACCGTCCTTGGAGGCAGTCTCCAATCCATTTCCATTTCATTTTGTCTATTTGTCTCACTATTCCAGTTCTCCTTTGCTTCGAACACTGACAACTACTGAGCCTGCAGCATATCAGCTTTCTCTCTGTCATTTGTCGTAGTTTGTCCATTCATATTTGTCAATGTTGGGATCCCTTCCCCAACTCCCTTACCTTATTCAGACATTAAAAATAATCATGAGGTAGAGGAACTGTACAGAAAAGTTTAGGGTATCGGCCTAAACATAGAATTGTACAGTAGGGGCACAGGAAAGGTGAGGTAAAAATATTAAAAATTATGGGGCAGAGGTAAACAAAATTGTAGGGTAGGTGCACTGGTTATTTTAGCAAGGATATTAAATATCATGGATCAGATGTACAAAAAATTGTAGGGTAGGGTACAGTTGGATAGACGTACAGAAAGTAAATTGTTGGGTAGGGGAACTAAAAAATGCAGGGGCAGGGTCATGGCAGAGCTACAGAAACTTTTTAGGATAATCACAAAAATTGTAGGATAGTTACCTACATTTTAAAAAATGTGTGGCAGTGACACAAAAAATCATGGGGCAGTGTTAGGTGCACTCAGAACTGTGGGGCAGAGGCATAAAAATCATAGAACAGTGAAGGAGGAATTAAAAATTTTAGGGTAGAAACACTATTTGTAGGGCAGATGCACTGAATATTGTAGGGCCGTCTCTGAAAATTGTAGGGCAGAGGGACTTGAAATTTTAGGGAAGAGGCACTGAAACTTGTGGTGCAGAGGCACTAAAAATTGTAGGGCAAAGGACATTAAAAATCATCGGACAGGGGCAATAAACCCATTAGGCCAGAAATAGATTATATTAACCTTTTTTTTAGCTCACATTTGAGCCCAGCTAGCAAACCCACAAGACTGAGACATTACATAAAATAAATAAATAAATAAATAAGCCACCCACCTCTAATGTTCGTCAGCAGCAGCATTTGTATAGGCTTATATTTTAATAGCCTCAGCTTAACTTCACCTAATGTGAAAATAAATTAGTTTGAGCATTCCCATAAATATGCGCGAATACAGTTTTAATAGTATTTATACCTTTTATAACGTCCTAAGTTGTAACAATCTCCGCCACTTACAATATTATTTCCTAAGGATGCATACTATACAAGTCGCAAGGCCCAGCACAAATGTATTTTCCCGCTACGTGTATTAAATTCTTTCGTCTCCGACGATATCATATTACGTGAGAAGTCCTGCCGCACTCATGTTTGACATTATTTAGGTCTAAACGAAAGTATTTGTATTTTTAACGTATTTACAAAAATACGTCGGGATGCCAAATGGAGTTTTCAATGTAAAACTTTCAAAAGAAAATTTTTTTGGAACCAGCGCTCTTGTGTGACGTCACAACTAATGGTGTCCATTATTTCTTGGGCCGACATTGCAATTTGTTATGTTGATAGCACGGCCCATAGAAAAAATAAGGTGGCACGGCCGTAGTTGATAGCAAAGAGGTTGCAACCAAAGAGTTGGTAGTTAAAAGTGCAGTAAGTGCAGTGAAAACACGGTAAACAATTTTAATTATTAGGAAACACAATTAAAATAAAACCCATATGATAATATGTTGCCAAAATATTTGGTGGACAACTGTTGAAAAAAAAATTAAAACATTAAAAATAAAGACCAAATATTGTAAAAGGACAATACCGGAGAGCATAGCTTTTTAGCATTGTTACAGCGCGAGATGTTTTACAACGGCATGAAACGTGAACAAGGCTAATATTATTAGAATGTGTTTATAAATATTTTAACTTATCAAAATAATATTTAAAAGAGCATAACTACATTCTCAAGTTATAAATAACAACATATAAAACTAAAGCTAGCCATAGAGCAATGTGCTACTATAGAAGGAACAGCGCTCGCTCATATCGGCGTGAACTGTAATTAAATAACACGTCTCCAGTTCTTCTTCTGACTTTCCTATATTGTCCTTGTACAATATTTGTGTTCAATAAACAACATGTCTGTAAAATTAGGTAATTTCTAAACAAACCAAATAGCTAGGTAAACATTATAATTGTTACTATTGTAATATTTATTATCCGTTGATAAGTTGTCCGTCAGAGGTGGGAAACTTCGACAATCTCAGATTCAAGCTCTGTTTGCCCTGTTCCAGTTAGGAGAGCCTGTAAGAGCCGACTGTTTCCCTTGTAAGTTCATTTGTCACCGCCTTACAACCTCGTCGCGCTTGTCGCCTCATTGTTGTCATCACCTCGGCTCATTGCTGTCGCCACGCTGCTGACATCGCCGTGTAGCCATCACCTCACTGCTACAGTACAGTCTCGTCACTCGCCTAATATACGCTACAAGGAGACTACCACTCTGATGACTGGTTTATGCGACAAGGCGACAACTGAGGGCATCTAGCGACGCGGCGCGATGGCCACATCTTGTTCTCCCAGTAACAACCGCGCAGACGAACAACTTTCAAACTATCCTCGTCCTTGTACACAAACAACTACGCGGAAACGTTTGAGAAATATTTGCATACTAACTTTCTTACTAAGAGTTTAGCGGTCATAAGGGAGGAAAAATTTATTGGGAGAAAAAGTGAAATTCAATGGGAAATTCGCGACATTAAAAGGGGAAATAGTTCATCACTACTGGTGCTCAAATCCTATTTATAACTACTGCGAGGAATTATATTAAAAAAAAAAAACTCAAAGCAAATTGGGGGAATTCAATGGAAAAGAGCACATTTCAAAGAGAAAAATAATGTAGTATTTATATAGACTTTCCACTGAATACACAGGTTTTTCGAGAAACTGAGATTTTGCATTGAATTTCGCAATTTTGTTACAGAGAGTGTCATCATATTTTCATCTAGTTATGTGTTTCTGATTATTGCGTCGGTGTACGCTCTGACACCCAGCATTCGGAGCAGATGAACTAGCCTGTTTAATAATTACTGCTCGTCCCGCAACTCTCTCTCTCTCTCTCTCTCTATATATATATATATATATATATATATATATATATATATATATATATATATATATATATATATATATATATATATATATATATATATATATATATAGACACACACACACACTATTTCCACAACAAGCAACACGTGAAATAAATAAAAGACGTGGAAATCGCGACTAATCAACTATTAACAATAGTTAGAACCTATTACAAAATCGCTCACATTAAATACGTGCCTAATAAACGAGGAACTACTTATTTAAATCTTATCAGGGATACTCCGTCAAGAACATTTAAATACACTGTTATAATAATTATTAAAAATATTAAAACAGTGATGTTCAGTGAGAAGACATATGCCAGTAAGTCAGTAAACATTTTCAGGTTAGTAAAAAAATTCGACATATAGTAAACATTAACTGTAGGCTGGAAACAGAAGAATCAAAAGAAATAACTATTACCATTTTGCAGACTGGCATGGTAAGTCTAATTAAATTAGCAAATCTAATTAAGTACTTAAATTTCTATTTTGAGCCAGTGAGATTTGTAAGATATTAAAGCTTCCCTCGTTGGAAAGAATAATAACATTCTAATGCATAATGGATGTATCTAAAAGTTGAACCACATCGAAACCAACAATCTTTACCCACGGAGACCGTGTGACTACAGCCACCACTATCACAATTGCCTCGTCATATCAGTTACACTGCGGCTGCGGGTAATACTAGTAGTCTGTTATCGCTGTAATATAATAAATCAAGGGCATCAACGACTTGAAGAAGGAGAAGGGAGAGGGAAGGGGACACGTCCCTCCCTTCCCCGAATACGAACAAAAAGAGTTGCCAACTTGGTGATTTCGCCACCAGATCTGGTGATTTCCAAGATTGGTGGCCAAAATTTTTCATTTGCGACAAGTCAAAAAGTTAGTGATTTCTGTGAAAATCTGGCGACAAATCTGGTGAATTTTCAGAAATATGGAAAAACTATTTTTTACTCCTTTAAATGAATTATTTTGCAATTTTAAAAGTAATTTTTGTAAATGACATTAGTGATGTTTCATAAATAGAGCCACGATTTTATGGTGAAAAGATTTTTGCAACATTTGGTTTCGATGCGTCATGCGCACGTCTACAGGTCTGCTACATCGCCCGTAATTGGATAATTTTACTCTCACTTGCCTTGGCAAATCACAGACGTAAGGAGTCACAATAATCTTATTCTGATTGGTGCAGTCAAATGAAAAACGTGTCTGAACAAAGACACGCTGCCAATAACCATGAAGCAGAGCTACCGATGTGCACGAGAGACACTGAAACAAAGTGGGGCAAAAATCTTTTTTCCGACAAAATCGTGGTCCTATTCATAAATCTAAATTGGTTGCACTAGGGGACATCCTAAAAATATAAAAAGGCAGGATATGCGATGCATGCTCATCAGTTTTATCAGTCATCACACCTGTCAATGTACATACATCATTCATTCTACCTGCTGCTAGCTATCAGTGCTTGGACTCCGGGTTTATGCCGCTACCTACGCAACGACAATCATACATTCTATTCTCGTGTAGTGGGTGAGGGAAAAATACAGGTAGCGTGCGTGTTTTTGTTAAGCATTTTCTTGGATATTAATATGAGCAAATCCAAGAATAATTATGCTCAAAAGTTTCGTAATGAGTGGATTCAAGATGAATGCTTCAAAACGTGGCTAATTAAAGTGGAAGTGCCATATTCGAATGCTGCAGTTGAGCGTGTATTTTGCGTGGTAAATGTGATTAAAAATGAAAAGCGCAACAGAATGAAAATTGATACTCTTCATGTAATTTTGTGTGTGAAATATGGTTTGCAAAGAGAAAAGAAGTGTCGTTATGACTACGTAATTCCTCAAGAAATTATTTAAAAAAATAGGAATAGTTCAAGCGTACATGTCTGAACGCGCGGCTTCCACATCCAAAGGCATTGAAGAGGACAAGGATGATGACAACGACATGGAAGATTAAATAAGTCACAATTTTACTTAAATAGATATCTCTTATTAACTGTGTAGGATGATAAGACATGTAATTTTTGTGTGAGCCGTGAGTCTGACATGGCTTTGAACAATATTATATACAACATTATAATGGAAATCACGCATTTTCACGTAAATACCGCAGAAAGTAATATTTTCTATGAGTGCTAAGCTATGTTTTCTATTTTTTTTTTTTTTTAACAATTATGAAAATCTGGTGATTTTCTGGTGATTTTTACTAATCGATCTGGTGACTTTTTCCAAAAAAAAGTTGGCAACTCTGCGGAACAATATTGCTGTCTTAGTATTTCCCGTTCCCTCTGTATTCTATGACCAAGACACATGACCAATTATTGAACATTGGTTAATTTAGTTTTTTGTTTTTAACTATGAAGGAAATAAAGACGGAGGAGAAAAAGAGTCAAGCTTCAATAGCATGTTGGATATCAATTGGCCCCGCACGCCCGGATGTGGGGGCCAACGGGGTCGAGAACCCCCGAGTGAACAAAAGAAAGGTAAAGTGAGAATATATATTTTTTTTCAATATATATACTATTCGATCAATTATTCCTGAATATTGCCATAAAATACCCAAAAAATATATGAACATTATTTACTGTGGTAATTCATGGCATATTGAAAACTAAGTTTAAGATGTATAACATTTTTTACTAGACGTAAAGTGTATTAAAAACAATTTATTCTGCTTATTGTAAACATAATATTTAACGAATACGTGTAATAATGTAGACAACTGTGATATTCAAAATTGTAACAAGTCATGAAAATACTGCAGCAATGAAAGTGATTTAAGTGATTTAAATTATTTCATTAGTAATTTACGTATGCATACAGATACAGAATATTATTATAACTGAATAATGTAATATTCAGGGCTCTCCTGGTATTTAAATATTGTTTTGCGGTGTACAGCAAGGCTCCAGCAGGTAGTCTGTGTGTTTGCAAAAATTTTCACTGAAACAATTTTATATGAAACAATCATAATTTAAACCAGCTATATAGATAGAATTTTTAGGTATGAATAATGCTTAAATAACAACATTTTGTGCCATGAAACTCAAATTTTCCCGTTAAGGGGGAGGAGCCTCCGGATCCACTCTACAGATCTGTTTGGCGTGTCGGGCGTTCCTCAGCAACTACTTCAACTACAGTCTTCCCCCGAAAAATTATGAACTTTCGAACTAGCATTATCACACTACTATATGATTAGAAGTACAATGATTCTCAATAAAATTACTATACTCTCTCACTAACCACTACATATCTCTCTTGGTCAGGGCACGTTGCAAAAATTTGTAAATCATCATATTCCATTTTACATATGCATAACAGGCACAAACGCTCCTTACCACATGCCGCTAAAGTAACGCTTATTCAGACGTTAATATTCCCTGTACTTAATTACTGTGACGTGTTGTTTTCAGATGTCGATGAGAATTTAGCAGCTAAATAACGTATACAAAATGCATGCGCTCTTTTTATAACTGGTTTAAAGCCCCGTGACCATGTATCGGAATATCTCGACAGACTGAATGACGTTGGACCCGTGAAAATTCAAAATTTTATATTTGTGCCATAATTCTGTTAAAGTTTTACACACAAGATAACATGTCATTTCCCCAAATGAAAAAAATAGGTCCCATAGTTTTAGAATAATCACCTCTCAAAGTCACAAAATGGCAGTTGCGGTGTAACCAAAATAATAAAAAATAATTAACTTGAAGAAACAAGATAATTCATATTGATACTTATTGATATGAGACACTTCAAGACACTTTTGTAAACACAAAGAAATATATTTTTGTATTTTTTTTTTAATTGATGAATATGAGTAAATATTTGCATAACTTTGACTGTTGGCTACTACTGAAATATTCAAAACTAACTTTTGTCAAACATGTCATAAAATGCATTGATACCTTGACTTTCAGTTCCTGTAATTTTGAATTCATTAGTTAATTACTTTTTTTTATTTTGGCTACACACCAATGGCCATTTTGGGACTTTGATGAGTGATTATGCAAAAACTTTGGTGCCTAATTTTCTTTTATTTGGGGAAATGACGTGTTTTCTGATGTGCGAAAGTTGAGCAGTGTTTGGTACAAATATAAATAAATGAAATTTTGCGGGTCCAACGCCGTTAACTGGCTGCGACTTAAAGACAGGCGCTTATTTCATAGTTTATCCGTCACTTACAAGATCCTGTCTTCAACTGAAACAAGACCTAAATATTTAGTGTCCAGGCTAAAAATGTTGGGGGAAAACCATAACTCTGGCACCCTGTCTAAGGAGCACAGCAACTGTTCATTCCAACCCACAAATCATCCTCATTCACGAAATCCTTCACTGTATATGTTGCGCAGACGTGGAACTCTTTACCTGAAAAATGTTCGCTATAGTTTCCAAACATTATTGCATCATTTATAAGTTCATATAAATGAATAACAACATTAGTTGAAAGTGCTAAATGTATTGTTTCTAAATATATTAGTTTCATTAATGTTCAAACTTATAGCTGTAGATAATACTAGCAGTCCCCCGCGGCTTTGCTCGCGAGTATTATTCGTAACTGATAATATTTATTTTAATTGAAAAACCTCTTTGTACACAAGATTGGTACTTCATTCATCAAGTGTTAGAATGTCCAAGCGGCTAGTTGAACTAATTCTGCACTGACTGCGACTTCGCCTGGGCCTTATTTATATCCTTGCCAATTTGACGTTGTGGGGTAATTACAGACACCTAAGGTAAGAGGTTAATCGAATGAGAAACATCTGTTTATCCTGTGCACAACCATTGGTGACGGTGCCCTCAATTGTATATTTTCAAAATATTCACTTTAACTTTATTGACATTACAAAGTTTCAGAGAGTAAAGGTTTCGCGGAAACGTATTTGGTGCCCCAAACCTGAGATTAGTGAGACGATATATCGTCGGTTTACTGTCAAAAGTGGCAAAGTCAAAATGAGATAAAATTATAAAAATGCTAGGAATATGTATATGTTGTTCACGAACAATTTCCCGAGTTTAAAGTCATCGTTTCGTACTGTTGTGTCACAGTATAGTAACATACCAGATTTTTGTTAATGTCTACACTTTAATACTGCGTTTTTAAACGAAATAGCATTTATGACTTAATCACTTTTGGCAGTATACCGACGATATGTCAGCTGATATTGTAGAGGAATCTAAGTGGAAAGCGAACTGCAATTTTACCCCTTTTAAAGACTACATGTAAATTGCACTAATTAGATCTGCCTTGTAGTTTTTGTGTGTCAGAATTGAACGCAATTCGAGCCCAGAACCTCCCGGAATTTAGACCTGAGTAACAAACAACTGCGTCACGTAACGTGGAAATAATTCATGAAAGTAAAAAATAAATAAATAAAATATCTGTGTCCTGGGCTCATAGAGATTGTACAACACTACATCCATGGAGGTATTAACTAATACCTCCATGACTACATCTCGATAGGTTACTGTAGAGTGAAACTCCTGTATAGGTTGTTTCTCGCTGCTCGTTCCTGCTTTTATGATCGTCCGCCTTGAATATTGACCAACATAGTTTTATTCTTAATAATCACGTTTCTTATAAAGAAAAAAAATTATACATATTAAAAAAAATTACATAAGTATCACTCTGACGCGAACAACACCTCAATATTGCTACTGGTTAGACAGATATCGTGGGTTGATGGAAAACAAATTTTGTGCTTTTTCACCCTTTTGGGTGTCGAATTTCGAAATATTTTAAATTTGCATCTTAGACATTTGTATAAGTATCCAACTGAAGTGTAAATTACACATTAGCCCGTTCAGTCGAATCAAAATCGTTCATTCACTAAAAATAACACATATCACCCCTGCACAGTATTGAGAAATCGAATTTCGAAAAATCTGAAAACCGTTTTGCGATAATTTCTGTAATCATCATTCTGAAGCAAAAATTAATTGAATATCTCGACGGGTTCCATAGATATCGAGGATTTATCTAAAACACGTTCAAGGTCTTTTCAACACTTAATTAAGAGAGTAAATTTCAAAAAACCCTTGAATCACGTTTTAGAATACTTTATTGGTATCTCGTGGACGTAAAAAACACAACATTAACCTGCTGGATTCAAGATATATATAATTGAAAACGCTTTTCACCCCTTTTCACGTCCTTAGGTGGCGAATTTCGAAAATTCCTGAAATTACTTTTTAGGTATTTGAGTAAGCATCAATCCTAAACAAAAATCACGTCGCTATATAAAAAACTATGGGATCGATATATATCGAATGTGAGTCTAAAACTCATACTACCCCTTTTTTAACCAGGTTAGGGCCGAATTCAGAAAATATATTTTAAATGGTATTTTGGATATTTACTAAAGCACCAATTTAAAGCAAGAGCACTTCAATATCTCGACTGATTCCATAGATATGGAAGGATAATCGAAAACACATTTAACGTATTTTCACCCCTTTAAATAAAGAATTTCGAAACATCTTTGAGTCCTGTCATAGATATTTGTAAAAGTAACCAATTAAAGTTAAAATCACGACGATAGCCAATCGTGTTTCAAAGATATAGACGATTGATTAAAAACACATTTTGCCTCTTTTTACTGCCTGGGGGTCGAATTTAAAAAAAAAAAAACTTAAACTACTTTTTGGGTAATTACGTAGGCAATATTTTGAAGTGAATATCAACTCTCTATCCCGAAGGGTTCGATAGATATCGATAGTTGATTGGAAACACATTTAAGGTATTTTCAGTCACTTAAATGTTGATCTTCGAAAAATCCTTAAATTGGCTAAAATACAGTTTTACGAGTGTCCTATTAAAGTAAAAATCACGATGATTGGCCGTCGGGTTCGAGCTCTATCGACGTTTCTTCGGAAACACATTTCACCCCTTTTCACCCCCTTCTTAGTGCTCGCCTACGACCTTAAAGGGAACCCCCACAAAAAATTTCACGATTCTAGGTCCAGTGGTTTGGGCTGCAGTTTGATATGTCAGTCAGTCAGTCAATCAGTCAGCTTTCATTTTTATATATAGAGATTTAGTTGTTGGTTTTTTCTTTGTATTTTAAGACGTTACAGCACATGAACTGTAATTATTTTAGTTTTAATTGCATATACTGTATCTGTGACTTTATAATTATAACAATTTATTTTTAATTTTGTTACTATTCTGTGTAAGACATTAGCTAATATTATTTTTAAACATCCGGATGCCTAAAAATCAGCAGCTGATTAAGGTAAGTAAAATTAATTATTGGTTAGTATTTTTTGTGAACTGCAACATTGTTATGTGGTCGCGCTTGCCACATACATTAATTAATGCAATATTTAACTTTTTTTTGTGTACACGTAAATTGTTTGCATATATACATAACAACGAGTTAGGACTTTGTGCTGGTATTATTTTTTAAAAATCGTAAACTCTGTATGAGTATTATTATTCGCTACTTGGCACGAATACGTAATGTGGTCTGTTGTATTATTGTCATGTTAGTCATCATTAGTTATTAATTTTTAGCATAGTTTTTGTCAGTTCTGTGTGTATGTAATTTTATTCTGTGGATCTGTAAGAAAAATGGTTAAGTGTAAGAGAAGACTACATGCCTTAACTTCGCCATTTGAAAAATAAGTCAATAAATAAATACATAATTTAAAGCTATATATGTAACGAAACTCACATCGTATTGCAGTGCATTTTTTCAAAAATATTTCAATGCAAAAAAAGACACAGAACTAAACGTAAAAAAAAGAAGCATTCAATACATACTAGTGGGCTAAAAACATTATATTCATTATCCATAAATTATTAAAAAATAACTATGTAAATATACAAACAATGGTTCGTATATCTTACACAAATTGAGGGTAATACTGTGTAACAGATAAAGACTACGCCTTCTTAAAAAAAAAAAAAAAAAAAAAAAATATACTAGTGTGAGAAGCTACCCAACTTTTTGTCATCAATACGGAAATTACACTGTGAGAGTGAGAGATTTTGGTCAGCGCTTAACATCGAGGTCTTTAGCGCTGGTGAGGGGTGACATGATGTGAGTATGGAGCAGCGCCGGAATGAAGGGGCGGGGGAAACGGAAGATCCCCGAGAAAACCCGCCGACCAGCGGCATCGCCCGGCACAACTCCCACATGCGAAAATCCGGGAACCGACCCCACCGGGAATCGCACCCGGATCGTCTTGGTGGGAGGCGAGAGCTCTGGCCCCTCGGCCACCGCGGCCCCAAAATTGTACTGAAAAAAATAGTTATTAGTCACCACAAAATATTTTGCCATAATGGACCTTACCAAACTTTTTTGTAGTGATCAGAAAAAAATATTTGCTGCCCCCAATACAGTTTTGCAGTGACTACAAAAAATTTTGTAACCACTACTAAATATTTCGTGACGTTCATATTGACAAAACTTGTAGTAACCACAAGGCCGTTTTTCTGTGTGCATTTTGGAGAGACAGAACAAGCAATTGGGTTGTCATAATCTTTGTGTCACTGCAGGGGCGTCATTTGGGTCTGGATCTGGAATTTTTGTGTAAAATAAATTTTTTGTGTTTTTAAATGTAAATAATGCTAACTTAAGGACATAAAACTGAAGTTTTATTATTAAAGTATCTAATTATACATGCTTAATTAATAAAAAAGATGCAACAAGGTCACTGTCGTCAGAAAACAAAATCTTGCCCCATCCCCCTGGAAAAACCTGAAATGACGCCCCTGTGTGTCAGCAGTTCCTTCCAACGTCTAGATACGCCAGTCGACAGTTATGGCACCTGTGATACCGATAACAAAACATAACTGTCCACTCACTCACTGACCAGCAGTTTTTTACAGTATTATGTTACCTGCGCTCTGTTATAAAATTGCACAGCACTTGTATGAAGCAAATGACATGACAGCAACCGTCATTACAAAAAATTATACAATTAATATGTTGAAAACTAAATAATAAATATTACCCACGTCGACCAGGTTACCAAAGGACTGAGTTTGATAATATTTGGACCTTAGCTTTTTAAATTTTGTTTTCGTTTGAGTACGGAAACGTGAAGGCGATAAGCCAACGTGCAGTGTTTTCGTAGAAAGTGTTTTTTCAACGGGACTCTAAGCGGTGACCCTAATATTTAATCTGCGGAAAGTATGTGTAACTCCAACGCAGGTCTTGTATCATTTTTGTTTACGGTTATGGCTGAAATTTTTCCAGCTACAGCAATGTTAGAAAAAAGCCATTTTTACAACTTTTTAAGAGCATGGCAATTGTGTTTTTTTGACGTGACAACGTCTTATAATTCGAAAGAGCCGGCTGCACGCACGAAAAAACATGACTCATGCGGCGTTACCTCGCTCTGAGGCGTTCCATGTAAGGCTTGAAGTGCAAGCGAGAGCGCGGAACGAGCGACAAAGAAGTACAATCGGCCTTTGCGTTCGGCAGCGTTCGACATCCGTCTCTCTCCTACTTGAGTGAGCGATGCGTCTGCGTGGAGTAAAAACTGTTAAATTGTAAAAAAAAATTGACATAATTGTATTTATGCGTACAAATAAATATAACTTGATCAATTTCATTGTGATTTCCAATTACTTCCTTCTCTATATACATCCAAATCTATTAAACAAATGAAATTAAAATTTTCTTTTGAAAAATGATACAATTCCATCTGTATTTTCTTAAGACGTTGTCACGTTCAACTATCGTCAGTAAACCGACTTTACAGACAACCAATTTTTTTTTCTTATTTTAGACACACATTGCGGCTAAATCTTCCTCTTAGGAAATTTGTGTATACATCATAGTTTTTGCGTAATGAAACGTAAACGTCAAAATATGCACTTAACGGTTTTATGCACGCCACTTAAACCAACTGACATGCCAAACCGAAAAAAATTCACAGTGAATAACAATGTTGTAGGCTATAATTTGACACAAAAGAAAAAAATATATATATTTTTTGTATTTGTAAATAATTGTTTAAATTATTTAATTTTCATTTCAAAATTCAGCATTATTTATTCACTACAATTTTTTTTTTGTTTTTATATGTGTCAAATCATAGCCTACAACATTGTTATACGCTGTGATTTTTTTCGGTTCGGTAAGTCAGTTAGTTTTAGTGACGTACTACATAAAACTGTAAAGTGCAAATTTTGACGTTTACGACTCATTACGCAAAAACTATGAGAGATACAAAAATTTCCTAAGAGGAAGATTTAATCACAATTCATGTCAAAAATAAGGGAAAAATATCTTGTACAAACATAAAAATATATAAAGACGTTGAAAACTGAGGTGAACCGCGCCTTAACACTCCAGACGCAGGACATAACGCGCCGAGTCGGTATTTAACCCTTCTAACATCTTTGGTATTTAATGAGCCGTTCTCAGTTTTTTTGTTCAGTCGCCCACAGGCGTTGAGAAAGCATTGGTCACGCTACTATCAGCTCTTAATTGTACAACTCCTCTCTTCGCCTTGGGAGTTCGTTGCGTCGTAAAAGGGGATGTTCTCTTGTAACCACCGACATACACCACAGACTCGGTAGTTCTCACAGATATAAACTTGGTATCGTTGTAATCGGCAGAAAAGTCGATATTTCCTAAAAACAAATATTTCATCGGCATAGAAGAGCTATCATTTTTTTAGTTTATCAAATATTTATGTGATTTTCTATGTAAACACCTTTATTTTAAGGCGTTTTTTAAAATCGAATAACAATGTTACTTTATGTTTTTATAACTTTTATCACATAGCCTGTGATGTTTAATTTCAGTGTAGGCCAATATTACTTACTTTCAGTAAGACCGTTGACTTTGTTGTGTGTATGCACTTGAAACATGTAAATATTTACTTTTGATATGCCGTTAAGAGTAAAATATGCATGTAAAATTTTCCAATAAGAAGAAAAACGTAATGTAACAAAACTAATACTTTGTGGGGTGATATTTAGATGGCTACTGTTAGACAATATTTTTGTTATTAAGTAGGGTGTTCTCTCAGATGGTAGCTACACTTTGGGTTTATTTAGATGTTGATTAGTGTTAAATGACTTAGACACTTACGGTTAAACGGGCATTTACTCTACTAGATTGGCAGGTACTCTGAATACAAAAACCGTTAGAATTAATTATATTAATTTAGAAGGGGAGCGCAATATTAATTGTTATTAATGTATACATTAAGTTGAGGGTTGCTGCCACATAATTATATCTGACGACCTCCGGTTTACTTGGTAACAAGTCGTTATATCGGCATGCTTGTCCTCATTATTGCGGCACTACGAGGGGGATGAGGTGAGTTGCTGTCTTCCGTGGTTTCCCAACGCTGGCCTGATTGCAGGCCGAACCTCTCTCGCTGTCCGGCTTCCCAGGCAATATCATAACAGCACCCCATTGTAACGTATACAAAACTAGCATTATTTAGTTGAAATATAAAACTATGAATTTTACTCTTGAACAGCCTTAACAGCACTGTTTCATTGGATATTTTCTGCACGGCCGATGATCAGAGATGCCAGAGCGTTAAGGGTGAACCTGGCACACAAGTCTTAGAGCTTATAGACTCTATGTGCAAGGTATGACTGGCTCGCAGTTTTTCCGTTGTCGCCGAGCTTTGATGAAACTTTCACCCGTAGACTAACTCTATAGTAATAAAGATAAATGAATATGACGTGACTCACTTACGACTGTTCTGCATCGAAACATTGATAATTTTATAACTGCACCAAACATGGTCTAACTGTTACACATTAAATTTAAAGTAATTTCCCACAAATAAAATATTTTCCGTTTACACACATAGTTTTCATGCAAGGGCATGTCAAAGTAGTGATTTAAAAATTTTCGCTACTTGCCCAAAGTAAAAACTATTAAAACGATACGAATGAAATAATTTATGGTGAAAGTAATTTAATTAAGCTACAGAATGACGCATTTTAATTTTAGGCCAACGTAAAATTTTTTTGTATTAAAAAAATTCGGGAATGTACTTATAGGCTATTTTTTGCATATATTTGAGTATCTGTACTTTATACCCATGAGTTTATTTGAGAAACGCCATATTTCGTTGACTACCTCTGTATAAAATAATAGCGACCACAACACATTTTGGTAGAAAATTTATTCAATTACTGATTATAATATCGTAATATTGTTTTACAGAGATATGACCACTTGTGGATGGGATATTTGCAGTTAACGTTATAGCCCTGTAATTATTCAATAAAAATTGTTTCAGAGAGCTGTACTCTCGTAAATGCTTACAAATAACTAACGTCATATTTGTCCCTTTTAAAACTGAGACTTTCCAGGTTCATCGAATAGAGAAAGTGCTGTCAACACTTTGATTTTACAAACTAGAAGTTATCAATTAACACAGGCTAATTCACTTTGCCAATACTAAGGAGTACAATATTGTTTGCCGTGTTAACTCCTTTGACGAATAGTAATGTTTGATCAGTTTTACCCCGAGAGCTATGTGAGCACGAGTGGTAATAATATACTTGGGTTCGGATTCCTGGAAATGCTTTAATATGAGTGACACGACAGAAATGTATAATTTCAGTATTTCAGGGCAACTTAAGTTTTATAAGCAAAAAAAACTAAGACCTCCCTTTGTCACAGACAACCAACCCATATATAAACTGCTTTTACAGTATATGAAATGTTCCGCAATGACATACGAAGTACAGATGACAAAACAAGTGCTCTACACAGTGAAAGTAAAATAAAAAAACTGCAGATTCTTTATCATCCCCTTAATGGTAATAGTACGTCTGCAAATGAGGCACTTGATTGTCATGGATAGAAGTAAATCGTAGTAGTTAATATATTTTTTTACGCGCGGACAGAAATCAACGTGCGGTTATTGTCGTTTGTGATGCGGGGGATTGAGGAGGGCGAGTTCTATTCCAAATTTGTTTACGGTTGAGGCGAATGGGAGAGAATCGGGTGAGATATAAAAATAAATGGCTGCGTGAAAGAGGAAGAGAAAAAAGAACGAGGAATAATAAAGACGTACTTTTTATTGGCGCGAAGCTGAGCTCGTAATCATGGTTAAGAGTGGCAATATGAGGGTGGGAGGGAGGGGTGAGGTGAGAACGCACCCCTGGCGCGGGCGAGGGGAGCGGACAATGGGGCGATCAGGGGCTCAAGGCCGAGGGGCGGGGCCGGGGGGCTTTGTAGTGGTGAGAACAAGTGAGCATCGCCAGTTGCGGCCGCTGCATAAACAAGTGGTGTCAAGTGGCAGCGCGTGCCATTCTCTGCGCCATCCCGACAATGCCGCAGAAACATTACCTGCCAGCACACGATTCAACATCTAAATACGCCTCTAGCCTAATAACGCTAAAATAAAAATCTCTCTCTCTCCCTCCCTCCCTCTCTCTCTCTCTCTCTCTCTCCCTGTATATATATAATATATATAATATATATATAATATATATATATATATATATATAAGTCAACTCCCCATTAACCGCACTAATGGAGGGGGCCGATAAATCGCGGATAGTCCGCTTTTACCCTTTCTTAGATCTCAGTAGAAAGAAAAAAATGTCAAATTAATTCCTGCAATGAAAGGCAGCAATTTAATACAGCAGACTCTCCATTATCCTCATTATTTATTAAGGGGTATGCGCTAATAATCTAAAAACACTATCAATAAAAAATCACGGATATCCTATTTGTCCAAGAAAAAATCGCGTTAACCCATTTATGCGCGACGCAATCTAGTCAAGCCATTCGTGTGCGGCGCTAACTGTTTCGCCCGCTGGAAAAGACTTAAATATTCTTGAAACCTTTGAAAATACTGTTGCGGGCATAACACGTTGGTGAACATCATGCAAGAAACACAGTGTGTATTTATAAGTAACCAAAAAAAAATTAAAAAAAAATATTTCAACTCTTTTTTAACTATTTAAAGTAAAATATTTTGCGCACGGGTATTCCGCACACGGATAATCGGGAGTCCACTATATATATATATATATATATATATATATATATATGTGCATATATACATATAATTGTTAGAAATTACGGTTTATCGCGGGAAAATTTGACGGTTTGCTGGGTTTCAACGCACGTTCAAATTACTATAAGATTACTGGCTTTCGCTTGTACTTGTAGCTGTTACCCTATTTGACTGAGCCAGTAAGAATCCCGCTGTTTTAATATTCGATGCCTATTATTGGTCTGCAGACAGCTACGTTGTGTCAGACGTAAACCACCAAATCATACGTGTTGCAATTAACTACAGTGTTTTCAAGGCTATGTTGGTACAAACCATTTTCGCGATATACCATCATCTGTATTAATTGTATATAATTATATATGTATATTTATTATACCGAGAGAGTTTGTTTAATTTAATTGTCCAGAAACAAAACACCGCACCCCGGGAATAGCGGGCTAAACTGGAGACAAACATTTTAGTGGCAGAATGTTGAACGACATTTTACGTGCTGGGAATATGGCGACACTACACGGAGATAGTCCCCTATTGTAAAAATACACAACTAAAACTGCCATTCCAAGGACGGATATTTCCCATGAGAGTACGGCTGGGATATAAATAGGGCTAGGAATATTTCGCGAGATCAACGACCAACATTCTAGAATCCTGTGTATACCAAATTCCCTACCATTTGTCCATTACCTGCTACTCATTCAGACAGCAGACAATGAACGAATATATGGGGCTTGAATATGCATAGGACATTGGACTATATAGCATGCAGGTCATTGAACTAGCTAATTTTTCCTCGCCCTAGATATAAGTTGTAAAACAATACTGTCAAATTTCCCAGGAAGATTCCCTTCCTGAAGTATTTTAGTGAGTTTCCTAACAGCCTGTATGGGAGGCCGGGGATTGATGGGAGAGACCAAGTCTTTGGGAAAGTAGTTGAATGCAACTGTACTAACGATTCTACTACGTTATTTACTTTTTTTTAAATGACTATATCGATGCTCTTCCAGGCCTAGGGCTAAGTTAATAAAAAACACCGCCTACCACGTGTATCAAATGCGTTGGAATGTACGAGTAAATACGTTTCTTTATAATATGTGCCCGTTGGAGCAATGTAGGAAAAGAAAACACACTTCGGGCAAGAACAGAATGTCATTGTTAAGACACCATGCTCATTAAAACAACAGTCTGTTTCGAAGCCATCAAACATAGCAAAAAAAAATGACTTTTCAGACTGTCGTATTACAAGATGTACCAACAGGATGTACGTGAAACTCAGATATAAATATGCACTGAACTTGGCTACAGACTTTCCGTCAATAAAATTGTATGGTCACCTCTTAAAGTCCCATAATTAGAGCCCGGTAGTTTTCGCGAAAAGATTTTTACAGCACTTTGTTTCAGTGCCTTACGTGCGCACCTGCATCTCTGCTTCGTTGTCAGTGATTGGATGCCTTAACATACAACGTCTGGAGGTTAAACCCGCAAATCACAGACGTGTTGTGTCATAGTTGTCCATGTACTGATTGGCACAGTCAAATGAATAACGACTCTGCACAAAACACTCTGCCAATAATCATGAAGTTGAGCTGCAGATGTGCACGTAAGACACTGAAACGAAGTGGGGAAAAAATCTTTTCGTGAAAACTACCAGGTCCTACGCATAATATCTTGCACTCTAGTTCAATAATTGGCTCGTTGTGGAAATGCGGCATTCGATGCGCGATTTAAGGTCGCCCTTGCAGCACTGTCACTTCCGAACCTCTAACGCGCAAAATAGGTAAGTGAGCTTTACGTCTCGTCGACAGCGAGGTCATTAGAGACGGCGACACACAACCCGGTACGATGACAGCAGCTGGGAGAGGAGTCGGCCATGGCCTATGTTAAATAATCATCCCAGCATTTGCATGGATCGATTTAGGAAAACCCTGGAAAACTGAAATCGGGAAAGTCGGAGCCGGGAATCGGCCCCAGGTTCTCCCGAATGCAAAGCGAGTGTTTTACCACTGCTACACACAGAGCCGGCCTCAGGGTATTTGGCGCCCGGGACGAAGAGCAATTGATTCTCCCTACACAGCTACATTTATCTAATTTAGAGTTAAAATTGTTATGTTGAGTATTCTTAACGCAATTTTCTATTAAATAAGACATACTAATATTTTTTATTATTAAATAATGTTGCTAAAAAACTAATATCATATTATGGATTCACTTTAATTTACTTACATTTGTTGTCACACCTTCGTCTGATTCACCATGACTAAACGGTAACCTTGTCAGTATATAACAAACTATGCCTGATTGCATTCATAATAATTCTTACACACATAACATAACTACTATCGTGAAAAGGAAGTAATTGAGCTTACAGTCAATAATATTTTTTCAGCCGTAGAAAAGATCTGTAACATATTAGCGACCACAGCATTTCTGTAACATCAATTAATAAGACATTCCCGTTGCCTTCCCTTCGTTATACCAATAAATAATGTAAATAAACAAATTAGATTGCACATTTATGTACACTTCACAGCCCTATGAAAATGGGGCCTTTCCTGCCTTGACTTGGGCAAATTCGATTATAGAGCCAGAAAGGTCGATTGGTAAAGAAAGACCTTTCGTGATATTTCTCGAAGCGGACTACACATCATTAAATTTCATGCTATTTGTAGAAAATTTTTTTACTAACGGCATTGCAGCAAATGGCATGCCATAGAAAACCAGAAAAAAATTACAGACACAGGGAAACAACCGTAGATGGTTTTTGTTAAATGGAACACAAAAGGAGAGACAGGGACATAACTCCGCAGAAGGAAAAAGTAAAAGAGAACTACAATAAAAACAAGGCAAAGAAGTGAAGTAAATCGACACAAGCCAATTGTGTGCAGACCGCAAACGCCATGCATGCGCACACACAAGAAAACACAAGGAATCATTAGCGGAGACCTGAAAATTTTGCGTTTTGTTTTGGCCCTAAGCTAGAATTCCAGCAACTGTAAGTTCGTGCCACTTTCGCAATTGGCCCGTGACTTATCGGACACTTGCTGGAAGTCGCTTAGCCAATAGTACAGAAGCAACTAAACGCAGGCCCATATCACTGCGTCATCGAGCAGCCAGTGAGCAGATAATGTCTGCTTGAATACACACATGTTCTTGGAGGCTAGCTTACAAGTCAGTGAAACCGCCAATTTTTCCCGTATCTAATCATTTGTTTCACTTACCGTCCATCGTTCCCGTTGCCTACTGCATTAAAAAACTAAAACAAGTAGGGTTCTGTCAGTGTCAAATCCTCGTATTCGTAAAAACAGTCATTCACAATACCCATCTATAATCGCCAACTTTCATGTGACAAGATGCAGGTAAACTTTTAAAACAAAGCGCACTCGAAATCAGTTACAATGTTCTGATACAACACGGGATGAATTAGTTAGAACTACTGGGCACAGGGCACACTTCCTGTTAAAGCATAGCCTACAAGACGCTCATCAATTAGTCCATTTCGTCCATCACAGAGTGCAACACACAATTTTCTAACATTAATTCCGCAATATTTTCTAGAGTGTGAGCCATTATCTCAGGGTCGGATTTATGCATCTAGGTGACTTAGGCCCGTGAGAATCAACGCCCCCGCAACAGCCTCTTATCTCCATCCTTCCTTACCTACTCGCGTCCTTTTCCCATTTACAACATCGCATTATTTAAAATTACTATGCTCTGTTCTCTCGCTATGTATAATAGCAATAGCTGTAATGACATAATAATTACTTAGCTTAACTCTAATGCAGTTATTTGAAACTTACTGTAAACCATAGATCAGATTATATTAATAAAGAAAGAAAATTGAAGTCACTAATTTTTTTTTTGCTGGTCGCCATATCGACACTTTTAAAAACAGTGTTGGAAAATTCTTGACATTTTCTCCTCGCTAAAAGTGCGCCCCTGTGAAAGTTGCGCCTTAGGCCTGGGCATAGTGGTAAATCCGGCTCTGGTTGTACCAATCCTGGTCGATCAACACATTATCAACAATATATGCGTTTAAATAATTTGAAAAATACAAATTTCGTCTGATTTTGTCCCCCTCCCCTTTTTTCACATCGACGCCCAGGGTAACGGCCCGGCTCGTCCTGCCATAAGGTCGGCCCTGGCTATACAACGCTCGGTGTATCAGTATCACTAACAACGTGTTTGTTTAGGCGAGAGAAACTGTGAACAGTGATGGTTTTCTCTACACTGTCTTCCGAATTCATGCAAATTTCAATAAACCTGTAAAGCATTTATTTTTCTACACTGTCCTCTAGAAGACGAAACAAAATGACGCGCATCATTAACTTAAACATAATTACACAGCTATCAATGTAAAGGAATTAGCAATAATCAGCCCCAATTCAGTTGGCAGACTTGCGCACGTAATGTTGTGGCGGGATTCTGCAAGGGTGCCACCCTACTAAACAGCGGTGTGGAGTTACTTAACACACCCCGTCCCCCTATATCCCTTATTGTGCTGGGCTCACAATGAACAGCCTAGGAAAGGATTGGTAAAGGGGGAGGAAGGTGTGTTTGTCTGAGCCAACACTTTCCGCCCCGCCGCCCGCATTGTTGCCGCTGCGGGGTATCCCTCTACCCCTTTCCACATCCCCTCACCCGTAACCAAGAGACACCTCTATCACTACCCAGAAATAACCCCCCCCCCCTCCTTCCCCACACGTACGTACACATACACACGTACATCTGAGTAAAAAATTATTTGGATTTTGCACGGTAATGAATAGGAGTGTTGAGAAAGTAGGTGTGGTGAAATTATTTCCCTTATTTCAGTGATAGATTTCTTACATATTTGTGGAAACAGTCAAAAGTAAACTGCTATTACCAGACTTGCACAGCAACAATGTTGATTGTTTGTTCTATTTACATAATTAAGCATGGCAGGTGTCCCTTATTGTGTATGGGTAAAAAAATTGTTTTTTACATTGTAACGTTGCTCAGTACTGACCATAACAACTCACTCCAGCCTATAGCGTGCAAGACGCGAGGTACGAATCCTCTACAACGGTCGTCGACCGCAATAAGCGTTTATTGATTGTGTCTTCTGACGCGAGTGCCTAACAAATCAAGTGATCAATGTACAATGTAAAAAAAATTCCTATAATGTATAGGAAGTAATTAACCCAATCGCAGTATGGGACGGTTACCATACTTCCGTTTTGTAAATATGCAAACTTTTGCAATTGTTACAATACAAGTTTGTTAACTTTAGTATACATTTGACTGTTTTATAAAAAAGTTTAGAAGTGCTACCATGGATGTCTAGGAAGCAATTCTACCATAACTATTTTCTTAGCGCTCCTATACGAACGTGAAACAAATTTACAAACAATTTTTTTAGAGTGTATAGTCGGTGCTATTACTGAATACCTTGTAACATGACCACACCTCGCCATCGACACGCACACACAAACCGATACACACATACATGTATATAGTATGTAGATATATACATAATACATAAAATCCGGGCCAGTTCAGAAAATACTTTCTACGTTTACATGATGTACAGAAAGAACAGCAGTGGTACACTACTTGTTGGTCACAATTCCGTGCTATGTGGTCATATTACCAAAGTTTTTAAACTGCTATACATTGTCGGCATTGTGTACAAAATAAGACAGAAATGATTGTTAACTACACAACTGCATGTAGCTTTATTCACTTTGCAAACAAGTAGATTTCGTTTTATAATGATTCGTAAACGCCATATCATAAATATTTACTTTCTTCCAGTAGCAATATTACCTTTTCACAATTAAGAAAATGGCGTCTGTCCAAAAATATATATAATTAAAAATGTCTGATCACCGCCGAATATAATATGGCATGTAAATACGTATCCCTGGTCACGCCACGACTTTAATTAGGTAGGCTGAACATTTATCTACAACCGGTTAAAACAGCCCTTTATAATTCATGTCCCGTCTCCCTTTTGTTGTATATTATTTGGGTTTGATTATTTAGCTGTACAGTATTTGCCTGCTACCATAAGTAGGTATAATATATTATCTTAAAATGCGTGCTGGAAAGGAGACTGGACACCAAATAGGCTGGTGCCTAAGACTGCTCCTGTAGAGCTAACATTACAAAATAAAAATTAAATATATAAATTCCCAGAGGAAGAGCTGTTAAATAAAACTATTATATGAGACAGAGTGAAAGTAGCGACTTATTATATAAAATAATGGGCAGTTTAAATAGACAAGAAACATTGCATTACAAAATGCACATTTGAAACGTTATCATTTGATATAGTAAACAGGGCTATGCAACCCTTTTAAATACTATCTTTCCTAGGGGTCTCCTTAACAGTCTAATTTTTATTAACTTGTAAACATTATTAAATAAAGAAATTAATTATTCATTTTGTTATATAAAGTCAAAAGTATAAAAGTCCTGGATGACCAAATGTGGTACGTAACACAATTAATGTTTATGCGGCTACGTAGAACTGAGCTGAAACGTAGAACATAGCGACGAGTAGACATCCAAAGAAAGGACATTACGAATGTAAACGGCATTACTGGAAGTTGAATCCTTCAGTTGAACTTGTAATTATTTCTCGAATCCATTGAACTTGAAAGTTGAACTTGAAATTGAACCCTCCACTGAAACAAGTAAAAACTTACCAAACGGAGGGTAGTTTCGATGGTTTGCATCTGGAAGTACACTAAAAAAATTTGAATTTTATCACAAATGCCTCAAAATTCACTCATAAAAATACAAAATTGAACTATAATACATGACGTGAAAAGAAATAATAAAACATCCTGGGCACTAAGTCCCGAAGACTAACATTCCCTTATAACCAAGAGCAATGCTAAATAAAGTACGTCACGCTGGTTGAGTGGAGGCTTACACAATGACGTAAAAGATGCGGTGCGGTGAGTGTTGGTGACGCTAAAAGCTTAGAAAGCCGCCGACAGATGTCGCATGGAGTCTATAGAGTGCTGAATCCAGAATACTCTGTGCGCAGTGCAAGCTTCATGCGATGGAAGCGGGCAGTGCAAAGGTTCAGGTGCCTGCAGTCGAGCAGAAATTCAGCCGTACACTAATCGCGCTAACGTAAGGACGCGCAAGGAGCGGTCTGTCTCGTCCCTACTGTGGGAAAGGCGCGTGGGAGCACATACTGTATTTCCTGACAGTGGCGCGGCGAGCTGGCCCGTGAAGCGAGCCTGTGATCGCTTTGGCTGGACTGGGAGACGTGAAAATAAACTATAATACAACTAGCTGAGAAATAGTGCCTGAAAATTAATAATCATAGTACCCTTGAAATAATAACAAAGATTGAATCCAATTAATAACTCACTCTCATATTAGAAATAATAACACATATGCCGGAAAAATACAATTATAAATAGTATACAACTAATAAACAGCACACTAATTTGAAATGTTTTGAAAGAAAGCATAATATGGAATTTCTGAAGGAATCCTTGTCGTTATGAAGTCGACAGAGGACTTGTTCTTATTTGTTTAACGAATTTTCTCTCTCGCATTAATTGCCTCCCTTTCATATATATATATATATATATATATATATATATATATATATATATATATATATATATATATATATATATATATATAT
>PNEQ01131657.1:0-30308 GCA_003012365.1 Medauroidea extradentata
CATTGGGGATTGTTATGCACACCTTAACGTCTCTTTTGTTTTGATCAGTAAAATTACTTTTACTGTATCTCTCCAGTTAATTTTATTGTGAGGTATATTATTGTACACTCTTTATACTCTACTTTTTTTTGGCTTGTTTTTTTTGTAAGGCAACAACACTGGCATGCACTCGGCCTAGCATCTGTCTTACATATTTTTTTACCACCCTTTTTGTGTTTGGGGAGCTCTGCAATTCCTTGCAGAACCCGATCCACCTTCCTGTCTGCGCTTGCGTCCTCCTGGCATTTGGTATTTTCTTTGGCCAATGTTAACGGAGGAGGCAGGTGGGGCAACACCTGGATGAGATTCTAAACCGAGGATATACCGGTGCAATCCTTTATGTTCTGAATCCAATCTATTCATCGTCTACCTGGGATCCTTTTCCTCACAATTTTCCCTTAGGTGGCAAGTTGTAGATTTACACACTTCTGTCCTCTGAGAACATGTCCTCAGTATTTTATCTTTCTTGTTTTTAACTCAACCAATCAGAATTTTCTCTGTCTTGGCAATTTCTAGAAACTTTTATTAGATGCATTTGTAATCCACGAGATTTTCAACTCCCATGCAGCTACTTCTCTACAGCATCCAGTCTTTCAATTTGCCTTTTATTAAGGGTTGCTGCTACTGTGTCATACAGTGAAATTGGATAGATGTATTATTGTACAATATGTTGTCTAGTGCCAAAAATAAGGACCTCTCAGAGAGTACATTTTTCATGTTGTGAAATGTTGTTCGAGGGTAACCACACGCTGTTACTTTGAGTATGAAGCGTGGTTTTTTTCAAAGCATTCTTAATGGACCCAATAAATAAAAGGTGTTTTAAAACAATAATTACACTATATTTTCTTAATAGTAGGACTAAGAAAGTCACAAATACTGATTTGGTGCATCTAACATCTGGAAAAACTTTGTTTGATGCCGCGTCATCTCGAAATGTATTATTAATAGTATGTACAACAATAAAACGTATAGTAAATGCTAGCAATAGAATCACTTTCCGAACCCTGCAAGGCGTACAAAATCTAACCAATAATTTATTCAATTTTGTTTCCACATACGTATTATTGCTTTACGCGAAAAAAAATTACGTAATATTAAATAAATCCGTACTGTAACGCATAGTTTTGTAAACGAAATGTTCCTCAACTGGATGCAAACATATGTATCGTCAGTTTTGTACTGCAGAAATAATGAAACATAAACAGATAGGCCTTGTTTACATTTAGAGTAATCTTTAATATAGTCTTGGTGTCTGATACCGTTTTAATCTAACAATTTAATCATTTAAAATTATAAATTCATAGTCCACATGATCATGATTACCGTGTCCAGTGTTTGGTAGCTTGAAGGTACAGTTTCATTTTGAATTTTATTTGACTTGTAGCTAGATGAAGAATGAATCATTTTGCCAGAAGCACTACTGAAACACTAGTAGATAATAAGAACATTTATTTTCACAGAAAATACGAACAGTGAGATTGCAGTGGTTATTAAGTCCGAGTCCTAAAGAATGGGAGTTCCTGGCAGAAAATTTAATGCAGGCAACTCATGCAAATTTATATCCGGCCGCTGTTCAGTATTCGTGTTTGCTCTGTGTTACAGATGTGAAGAAGCTAGCTTGATATCTTCGTTTGCTCTTCCGTGACAGATGCCTATTCGTCAGGAACCGGATCTCAATAACCCCGGCCACTTCCTTCCCTGCGGCCAGTTATGCACTCAGAATAGACGCGAATTAATCTGAAGTATATTTATTGCGTTGTAGGAGCTTTGTAGGCACGTGCATTGATTACACTCTGATAAAGAGGGAGGTGAATTATTGCTGTTAATTAACGAATCTTGATTGGTGTTTCTGGGGGTTTGTCACTGTCACAGTCTGCAGAATTGCGTCATGAAATAAAAATACACTGGCAAGACAAACGTCAAATAAATCTGCATGTAGAATACAGATGAACCATAAAATGCAAATTTAAAATGTAATATAAACAAATTCAAGTAACGCTTATTTCTAAGTAGAGTGTTACATTCCACTTAAATGAAGTGATGTATAAAGGGTGAAATAAATACGTTACATGGTAATGTATGTTATTGCATTTAGTGACACTTGTAGTTACGTATGTCAAGAGAATAATTTAATGGTTTTATTACTCCAGAATTTAAAAATAAACTCGTTAACTTGTTTTGATCTTTTATTACGAACCGAATTTTTAAAATTAAAACAGAACGTTTCATGTGATGATAATAATTTTAGTTTACCGAATCATTTGTTTGCTAATTTGTGAGAAAAATTTTTGAAATTAACGTTTTTATTTCAAATTATAATAATAATTTAAATCGCTACCACTAGAAACCTTGAGGGGAATTAACTAATTTTAAATTACTGAAGTGGTAACATTTTAATTTAATTTTTCTACAAATACTTAGGATTTCTGCTGATAGGTCTGGCATTTTCAAACACCAAAATAGAAGCCAATTTTTGAATACTGTCCAATTACTTTATTCATCGAATTGATCGTTGCTATTTTTTTACTCACGGATTAAAATTTATTAAAATGGTATTAAATGAATTAGAAAATACTTCTCCCGCTGCAAGTTTACTGCGTTAATAGGTCCGCACACACTAGAGAAAACATAACATTAAAATGCAATGCATTTTTTATAATACAACGCATTAAAAAAATTATGCATACCGGCATGTGCTGAACTAAAATAAACGGATAAAATAGAGACATCTCTTTATCCACGTAGACCATTGTTACTGAACTGACGGACTTAACATCGTCACTGTAAAGTTAAATCAAACGACTCAAGTAGCAACTTTTGGTTGGGCTAAATTTGTACCATCGTTGGCGCGCTACGTAGGGCCAATGCTGGCATGCAATGTTTGCTCAACAATGAAATGTCGCGTGAACCAACATAGGTCTAACGTTGAATTTTGGTTGACATGTAACAGAAAAGCAACTTTTGACCACTGTTGGATTCCAACTAATTTTCTGCATTGGCCAACGTCGCTTGATGGTAAGAATAGTGCGTGTAGCATACTTACAATGCCAACCGTCTGCCGTCAGAACTAAATTGCCTTGTCCGATATGAAGTGCATTTTGATTTCTTAATAAACATATGTAAATATTTGTTTTTGTTGCTGCAAATCTATTGGTCATGTAATATCAGCCCAACTTAAAAGCTCGTATCAACTGCCAAACGATTATTTGCAAAGTTTCAACCATTCATTTCGAGTTTAAAGTACTGTATTCCTCTTCTGATGGTCGAGTCAAGATATTTCTTAATAACTTATGATATTGAGTAGGATCACTTAATCTTATTTTTACCATGTTTGTGTCAATGGAATTAAATTGGTTTTTCAAATATACCCAACGTATAATACGTACCAAATGACAACGTTGTCTTCCAACCCGAGAGCCAACGTTTAAACAATCATTTGAAAGTTTACATATTATTTTTCTTCTCATACGTTTGTTTCTTTTCCTATTAGCTATTACTTTATTTACGATTCTTATTAATTTAGAAATCATAAGTTTTAGAACCTTCGAATATTAATTTCGGCATATTACGTTGGACCAATATTGCATTTTTATGTGTGATTTAACAAACCTTACAGTAAACTGTCGCAACTTATTTCAAATGTAGGCGCAACGTTTCGATAGAGTTTTACATCAACAGTATGGTAACAAACATAATGCCAATTTTCTGTCAACATACATACTATTATTTTTGCAGCTTTTGGCATAATGTAGGTTATGCCGGTATAATCCAACGTAAAGAATTTTTCGGTACGGTTACTAACGAATTGCCAATGTTCAGCCAACCTGCATACCAATGTTTTGTCAATGGTTGGCATATTCTGGGTAATGCATCGTTGGCCAAACACTAAGCTTTATACATATTTCCAACGACGCGTTTACCAACTTGATCTCAACAATCAACCAACTAATTAAAATGTACGAAAATACTGACTTTAATATTTTCTTGCAGTTGTTTAATCTAATGCAGTTGTTTTATAAATAAGCACAATTTATGTCAATGGGGAGTCTGTTTATAAACTTGTTCCCAACGATCAGCAAAATTACAGACAAAAGACCTTCTGTGGTTGGCAGGATGTGAGTTATGCAATGTTTGACCGACGTATTTAAAACAACCTACACCCAACCGTCGAATTTTCAACACTTGCCAACATGTAACCAACATTAAACAGTTTAATGAATGAATAATTTGTGCGCGTATCGTCATTGTAATTTGGATTTTATTATAAAATAAGAACTAGAGTCATATTTATGAGGTAGGGGGTCTATTTGAGATTTTTGATAGGCCTAACCATGTGTGCTGAATGAGCGATGTTGGTTCAATGTAAATTGCATACCTAACATAAACAGTATGATAACCAGTTTGTAACCAACGTACAGACAACATACAAACAAAAGATTTTCTACTGTTGGCATAGTGTGGGTTATACAACGAACGGCCATCGTACTGGGAACAACATATTATCCAACAGTTGAATTTCCAAGATTGTGCCAACATGTAACCAAAATAACAAAATTCACTGGAAATTATTATTTTTACTAAAGCAGCGCAATTATTTTACGAACTAAAATTATGTATTCAAAACGTGAATTTTAACTATTTTTGTAAAATGCTGATATTGCACTGTTGACCCATTGCAATTTTACACACCAAACCCCAACTGTACGTTTACCAACATGTTGCCGAAATTCAACCAGCGAATTCAAAATAACAGAACTTTAGTCTTCCAGTGTGTTCAGACATTTTAACTATCTTCAGAACATTGAAAATTCGTCACATATTTTTCAAAATTTTTGTTGGCTTACTACGTTGCGCCAACGTGTGATTTCCAACACAATGTATTGCCATAGGTTCCAACTAATTTTAAAATTTGACCCAACGTTGGTTGCTACTGGAGTATGCCCAGAACAAGAAAGCAACCCCACTTACTGAGCCACCGAATATTGTACTTAATAGAAGCGTGTTTGACCATACCTGTTTGTCTCGAGGTGGTAAAAAGCAACTTGATTTCTATATCAATACTTTCTGATTTCATATAAATCTTTTAGTGATTTAGAATGTTTTTATTGCCTGAACAATAACATTATAGAATTTAAAAACCATTATTGTATTTATCATGTTACTTAATGTATTGTGGATTAATAAATATAATTTCGAAAACTGTCTCATAAAAACTGCTCTTATATAAAATTTATATGAGTTAAATAATTAATACAACGAATTTATAAGAAAATAAACAATTTTATAAAATTTTAAATTTATAATTTACAGAGCAATTTTGAGTAGTTCTGTGCAATACTTAAAGTTAGTCGTTAATACTAATTAGAAAATATTTAGAACATAACTGTCATGCCAAGTCCTCAAAATAAGAATAATTAATTTGTTTGTAAGAAATTAATTTTCACATTGGGAAACTATTGAATAAATAATGATGCCATGATAATTATCTGTTGATTTTTTTTTTTGGCTTCAAGCTACAATTTTAAGAAAAAAATTATCAGACTTAAGAACATGACAATACGCGGTATTTTCTTTGCTGCATTATACTTACGTGCTTGCTATCATAAGAAGCCAGGATTTATGTTATAACGGCATAGTATTTAATAGGTAAGTAATGAAATATATGTAATTTAAATTATATGAACACATATTTTGAAAAAAAAAAAAAAAAAAAAACTTTGTAAACAGGAGAGCATTAGGTCACCAAATTATCGTGTATCAAAAAGATGACATATGTTGTCCAGTTTGCTGCAAGGTTCAGAGAAATGACGTACCCTCGTCGTTATCTTCTCAATAAAGAGGTGTAAATGTGGGAGAAATTCCTCAGCAGCGCAGCGATCACAGACTAGAGAGATCTTCTGGGAGTCCCGCACGTGGTATCTTTATAACAACTTCGCGCTCTTCGGGTCCTGTCTTCCTCACAGAAACGAAATCCCACTTCACCAGAAGCCACCCCTCCCACGTGTCGACAACCACTAATACCCTCTGGATTTCTGTAACTTGTTCTGCCCCGTCGTCTCAGCAAAGATACTCTCTTCCTAGGCCTGCTCTCTCCCCAAACACCCTACCTACTCTTCATCGATTCTCTTCTCCTCTTTCCCTTCGGTTGACAACTATAGGGCAGCGGTTCCTACGCATACACTCTGTTACTTGTGTCGAACCAAACCTTCTTCCACTCCTCCGCTGTATGTGTTGACTTTCCTTTTAACCGTAAGTAACATTTTTGATTAAATCGTCCTCCGCTCTATTTCCTACGGTCCTGCTTCCATTTTTCATCTTTCCTTCTAAAATCTAATCCAAAGCTTGAAGAACGAGCTCTCTTCGGCCCCTTTCTACTAATCCTCCAACCGTGGGTCATGCCGCATTTCCAAAACCAACATATCAAAATTGTGGGATGTTCCATCCCTGTATTCTGTGAAATATTGTGAACTACTTTCTGTGACAGAGTGCAGAAATTGTGATGTAAAAACTTAACAGATATTTTTAAAAACGTGAAAATCAATAATATTTTATTTTGTACGTGACAATTATTTGGAGTAGAAGAGCAGAATTCTTCACTCTTATTTAACTTTTTTTATGAACATGTCAATATATGACAGTTAGTGACAAAATTTGCTATCTTTTTTACCATACACAATTGAAATATAATGATGACATTCGTAGAGAAACACATAGACCTCTTAAGCTGCTAAACCAATTATTTAATTTTTTCACGTAATCAAGTTAAGTTGTTAAACCATTTATTTAATAAAGCACGTAGGCTTTTTAAGTTGTTAAAAGATGTACTTTATGAAACATGTGGGCCTCTTATTTTGTAGAACAATTTATTGTAAAATAACAAGCCCGCATAAGAGTAACATTTAATATAAATTACAATTGCAGTATATTTCTTATAATAACAACATGAAATAAAATAAAGACAAATATACATTATATTACAAAATCGCACTAGCCTTAACATATAACTATATATTGAAAATGGTACTTTAGATTAAGCGGCATTCTTTTGCTGTTACCAGTGATTTTAACACATCAATTATGCAATTAGAAACAAAATTTATAACTACGTATCTTATTCAGTAAGTTATTCATGCTGTCATAGTGAATAACAAGCAGGTCTGATACTGAAAAGTGAATAACAGTAATGTGTTTATTTGTACAACAAGAAAAACTTACTGGAAATATGTACACAACTGAAAAGTAAATAAACTTATTTATGGTTATATACGTACAGTGACAGGTTAACACCATAGCTAACAAAAGTGACGATTTACGGTTCATACCTATAATATACTTGAGCGAAAAAAAGCTCTATCAATGTTAGCTGATTTGATAATAATCAAATACTATAACTTCTTGTCAATAAAATACAGATTCCACATTAAAACCCCCAAACACATTTTACCGCAAAAAATTCTCTTCAAGTACCCCCTCACGAAACAAACAATTCGCTCACATTCCTGTTTTACTCGGATTATACAATAAAATAAATTTAAATACAATTTATATAGGCTATATATATATACACACACAAAATACACACGCGTGTTGGTATATTTAACGTACAAATTGACGTAATACCATACGGAATAACCCTCATCGACAACAAAAAAAGCCTCTCCATATACACGAAAGTCCAACAGTAAAACACTAATAAAACCTGACGTATTGTGTGCCAGTGAAACCCTTACACTCAACACAGGAGACATTAAGAACACACTGAGAGAAGAACGAACAATCATTCGAAAGAATATAGGGCAAAAAAAAACAGAAGTAGGGTACAGATCGCATTCGCGAAAAACCTATTCAACCTTCAGGTGAAAATATAAAAATAGATTAAATTTTTTCAGCCACATCCGCCGACTCCCAGCAAAAAGGCTCATCCACAAATGGTGACTTACGTTGGATGATTAAATCTCGTTCCCTCAGCCAATGAAGTAAAAAAAAAAGACCTAGAGAAAGCTCAAATAAACACACTGAAAATTTTGGGCACGAACAGATACAGATGAACAGTTAACATATTAGGCATACAGTCGGAAAAACGAAGTATTTAGAGACCTGGGGAAAATAATGGATAAAAATAAAAAAAATACCGACGCACGGAGGAAATAATTTTTACAGCTGCTTGGAAACTCCGTAAACTGAATCACATTTCATTGCGTTATGCACGAGGGCCCCATAGTATGCAATAATAATTGAATAACGATATATATTAAAGTAGCAATAATAATAACTATTACTAATTTACTTATAAAAATATTAACGTACCAGCAAAAACAGTCTTACAAGATCACAGCAGGTTGGCAGTAAAATATATATAGAAACGCAAAACGAGATATTATATGTATTAATCCCGTAAGGAATAATAAACCCTATGAAATTTTACAATAATAAACTTACAATATAATTAAATTGATTTGACATATAATCATATTGCGGAAGCTTATAAATCTTAGCAAAATTAACCAATTACAACGAAAAATGTTTTAATTTTCTTATCAGATTAATCGAATGATAAACAAATGTTGTTGACATGTTTCATACACCGTTCGAAAAATCTCTTTCATATTTAACAGGAGAACAGAAAATATCAGAGTTTCTGCTACTGTGATTTTGAATTTTTATGAATAATGACTTGTGTATTTTCTTACAATCAAATACATAAAACATTTAAAAATAAATAACGAATTTGAAGCAACTCTTATATCTTTTAAAGAAAAAGTATTATACCAATTTATAAACTCATTGTAATAAAAATACTCTTAACGTGATACTTTTCATATATTATAGTAAAACTTTGAGCTGTTGATTTTCAAGAAGCCTGGAGTCTGTTAATAATAATTATAATAATAATATAAATAATAATGTACGCACATCTCACGCATTCATGAAAATATGTATGGAACTGCATAAAAATTGCTCACAACCAACGATCTGTAGTGATTTTATCTAAAGAGAAAGGTGCTTAGTCGCCCACGGAGATTACTAGGTCTACTTACATCGGTCGATGACGTGAACAGCCCGTGATCACGCGAACAAAAATGAAAATGCCTGCCCCCGTCATAGCGATTTCTATTTTGGCTAGGAATTCCAAATATTCTCGGAACATGCGTGACTCAGGAACGTTTAACGTCACACCTCTTTCTGTTCACGTGAATTCGCTTATTTTTGTATTCTTGATGTGTATGTGTCTATACATATGTATAGTAGATATTTATACATTTCTTAATGATGGGAGAGTTTGGGGTGGAACGATATAGCCTTGCGATTATTTTATATAGCTGGTAGAATAAAATAATTCTGTCACGTCTTACAGAATCTCTCATTTACTCTTTAGGCTTACTGCAGTGTTTGTTACCTTACAGTAAATTATGAATGGTGAGAAAATAAATTGTTTTTATATTAAATATTTTTAGTTTCAGTGAACGTGCAAAGTAATGTATTAATATTGATTCTGTTGAATATCTTCTTAATTAACAGTATAATATCAATATTTAGCTTAACTATAACGTCACATACATTTCAGACGAATAATACAATCTGAACTGGTCTAAGGGCAGATCACTAATTTGGCATGATTGTAGGTAAGAAGGTATGTCAAGCTTAACTTCAATAGTGAGGTGATTAGAGAATGAACCAAAAAATGTCGAACCGACAACACGACTTAGCGATGGAACAGTCATTACTGGTTTTGAAGAACAATAACCTATTATTCATCAAAGAGAGAAATGAAAAACCAGAATTAGAATGGACGGGCGGGTAATTCCACCCAGTAATGCGAATTCGGTACTATAGTAGTGCGCCTTTCTGCCTGGTTATTTCATATTTAAAACGCTATTATAACGATTAATATTCTTTAAAATAATTTTAAGAAAGTTCTTAGCCACAAAAAAATATTCAAGGTTTTTACATTAAACGTGGCAAATAAAACTTCATTCTATTTTGATTTGGAAGACCAGAGTAAAATTATATAAATTAATATACGTACTGTACACAGTACTTCATTGTTTATTCATAAGTTACATGTTACGGTATTTTGGTGGCTGTACTGAGAGCTAAACACTACGCCGGAACAACTTACTGCTGAATAACAGAGAAATTAAAACTATTCGCACAACTGACCGATGATCACCTCTCTTAATTACGTAATGCTTTTTCTATTGTTTTTTGTGATGATATAATAACAAGTACTATTCACCTCCCTTAAAGAGTCATAAGTATACCTATACTACATAAAATGTACGTTTCTTTAGAGTAGTCGCATTGTATAGTAACAAATTTAAAATGTAGTTTTACGTCCAAGAGGCAGTATGCAATATTCGGTTGCCTTTTCATAACAGAGTAGCCTGAGGTATGATAACTTACAACATTAAATGCATCGAACATGTACGAAAGACCATTTCATGGCGCAGTTCACCATAAATTAAAACGGGGTAGTTGCTTTTAATTACAATTGTTATAACCAATTATTTCTGGCTGCAAGGTTATTATAAGAAAATATCCTGAATTATTTACCTGGTGGTCATATCTACCACCTCGTTCTATATACACGAAGTTTCATTCATATTCTAAGTAAAAAATTAATTATTTAGTTTTTATTGATGGAATGTATATTAATTAAATTTGTGTTTTACCGCGATAGTTTCTGGTGAGAAAGTACGGCATTATAACTTCCAGAGAGCTCATTTCAACATATAAAGAAGAGGTGGAATTATGGGGAACCATTTTATATCATGAATGTATGTTTGTTGAGAGATGGGTAGGGTAGTATTTATTTTCATTTCGGTAGTTAAAACAATCGTATTTTTGTAGTAAACAGGCATGTTAATAACAAAATATTTGCAAAAGGTTTGATTTATATAGAAAAATTATGACATTATCATGTATCTTCTTTATTAGTAATGAAGGCAGAACAAAATTATTTGAATAAAGGCATTAAGAGACTGAGTAAAATTATGGTAGAACTTACACAGAAGAAATGGCCATGCATCTAAAAAAATTAATAAATTATTTTGTAAATTCCCATTTAACGTATTTTGTTTATGTTTACGTTGTTACGCTGGGAGGGAACTCATTATTGTATATATTTTTTGTATTTTATTTTAAATAAATGTACTTTCCACGAAACACAGTAACGATTAACACATAAGTGACGCTACAGGACCTGTAAAAATTGAATGTGTAATTTTTTCCTCTTGCTTGGGAAACCCAGGTTATTCGAACATTTTTACATCCGTACAAAACCGTTCTCTTGTATGATGTTAAAGTTTCAATTAATATCAGCTGACATGCTTTTAACATAATTAAAATAAGTATGTTCAACTTTATATAACTTCTTTCGTTTAATTTTCGTTCGCGCTAACGTATTTGAAAGCTCGTGTATACGGACAGGGATGTTCTATTCCGATAATCGATAGAAAATATTGGTTTTATCTTTTCCGTTTACGGGAAGTTAATGCATGATAAAACAGAAATGTCAACGTGTTGTTGATTCAGCAAGAAACTGATATCATGACGGCTGTAAAGAGCACGAGAATCCTTTTATTCAGCCACGGCAACTTTAAAGTTGAGGAATATCTGTGAAAGGAAAACTAGAATACAGGTGACGTTATACAAAAGTTACTGCATCAAAAATAACTTAACCTCCTCTTCCCTCTGAACAAGATGCTTCAGCTACTCACAAAAGAAATGACGGAACAAAAGAAGGTTTGTGTGAGACAGGCAGCTGATCAAACTTCGATAAGTATTATCCCTTGACCTACAGGGCATGTTCTACACTGGTCGGCTGCAAGCAACTCAGACAACCGGAGGAAAGACAGTAATAAAATGTAACAGGAAGGTCGTGAAGATAACTTTTGGGAAGCTGTGTGCCGAGAAATCTTAATGGTGTCTTAATTCAGTCCAGATAAGCCCTAGGCCGTTTGGGAAGTTTAATGGTGCCGCGTATGTTCCTGAAGAACTTCCTCGGAAATTTATCTTGCTACTCTTCTTTAAGAAAGTAGACTAGCTCCATAGCCCGTATCCATTTTTCTAACTCGAGAGCTAAATTGTAGCAAACGTATTTTCAGAATTGCTTTAAATGTATATTCGGTGTCATTGTTCGGCTTATTAACGCAATGCAAGAGTGTATGGGTTTGTTTCCTTCAGAAAAAGTATTATTCATGGGATACGTTATATTACTAGGTATTTACCAGTAGCCTATTAGTTAACTGATTTTCTCTATTGTTTAATCAATTTGATGGTCAACCGCAAATGAATACATCTATAAGAACATACTTAGGTTATCTAATTAATTTTGTGGTTACCGTGGTGTGAGATGATATTGTAATTTATGTTTCGGCCACATATTAACTTCAGGATATTTTAAATTACGCCACTGCCAGAAATACAATAAAAGTAAAAATTTACAACATATATATGAAAATAAATGTATGGTCACTTTAAGCGTTTATTTCTTATTCTGTTAAGAGGCATTTTTCTTAGCCCCTAAATGTTGTTTGAGGTCCATAACAATAACTTACATATCTATGTCTACATTAATGCTGTTGTCAAATGAAGATATTGGTCATCTGATCTTCACTGCGTAACTTCTTGATAAAGCGAATTTTTCTTATTGCCTTTTGAACAAAAATTGCAAAACAGCAAAACTGAAACATTAAAGGGAATGGGGCTCAATCTAGAACACAATTAATTGGAACAAGCATTTTAGCCGTTTTAAGCCGATGAATGTATCTACGCCAGCACACTTTTACAGATTAGAAAAATATGTTAAAATAATTTTGTTTCTAAATGTCAGCTTGCCGAGTTAATCGCAAAGCAGGAATATTTACAGAGTCCTCGCTAACCCCGGTGTATTCCAGGAAATAGGGGACAGCAGTGAAGTCTTGGATACCCTAATCAGTGGCAAATACGACTTCATACACCAAGCTTCTTGTATGTTTAGGGCGGCAGTGTAACGAGTGTTTACCAGGTAAAGAGGTTTGCCTGCTACGACTAGTAGTAAACCCCATTACGCTCTGTGCTGGGCAAATAAAAAAATATTGCCTCCAGCTTCACGGTCGAGTGTGGTGGGGCTTGGTTGGGAGGGTACAGTCAGAAGGGCTGAGGGGTGGCGAAGCGAAGGGATGACGGAAACTGGGGGTGGGGGTGGTTCTGCTTCTGCTTCGGGCAACAAAGAAAGAGGGAAGAAAACTTTCCGCAGAAACGATGTTCCTGCGAGAAGTTAGGCCTGGAGATGTGGCGAGAAAGGAGGGGGTAAAAAATTAATGTGTTAGAATTATTTGCAAGGGGCTCGAGAAGGGAGGTTTGGAGGAAGAACGGCACTAGGAGTTTGCAGGCAGGATATAAATTCTGAAGCGGTCTTCAAAAGATTTTTATCGTCGGGATATGAAAAGCGTACCGCGTAAGATTTCCAACCTCCTAAACACCTTCGGCAGGCGGTAGTGATGAAAGGTCGAAATGTAGTCAATGATTATAATTCCCTTTCTTTTCGACGTAGCTGTTTAATTGTTTATATGTTTTGTTGTATATCATTCCTCGGATTGGGCCTTATATGAATCACTAATTAGGATATGCTAAATTTGTGTTAGGTAATCAGAATTGGTATTTTGTTACTTGTTTTATGATCGTATCTTACGTTGTAGTTTCATGAACATCGGAGAAATTGATACGTAAATGAGAATCAAGAGTCTTTCATGAGTTGTACATTTTAGGAATGCGAGAATGCTGAGTCACATAATTTAGGTCGCCAACAATATTCCTATGACAAGCGACGTTAGTCCTAACTGAATGTTGGATTCGTTATTACACCGTTGCGTGCTATGCTGTTTGGTACTGCGCTGAGGTTTTACACTGTTAGACACTGCGCTTTATGTTACACGCCTGTAAACGATATTTAATTCAACAAATCAATATTTTCTTATATTAAACTGTACATAAAATTATGTCAAAATCAGGCGATTAATAACGGAAGTTTGATAAATTTATGGATAAAATAATGTACAAAACAAAAGTAAATATTAAGTTACTTTGTGTTACAGTAGTCAAAAAACAAAACGTGTTATCAGAACTCGACAAATGGTGTTATTAACGAAAACAGTGCCATCTTGAGTCACATCGTGCATTTTTCAGTGGTTAAACTACACTTTATAATTTTGTAAGGGCCGGTTTCACAATGTTTGGTTAAAGTATTGGCTATCTGACAAATTTTAAAATTATATACGAAACTTTTAACTTCTTGTTAATACCATACCGTTTCTCAAACCACTTCTCCCGTTTACAACGTTGTGATATGTTATGTGCTTGTAAAGGTAAATGTGGCAACCATGCAGCGACGTTAGACGTTGTAATTGGACGTTGGCGTTGACGTTGGCTTCTTTTTTTTTCTTTTGTTCGCGGTTAACATTTGCTTGCAAGCAGTATGGACGAAAGAGGTTAACCTGTACGTTCTGGTAATTTTATTACTTCAGAATGGAACATATAATTACTCAAGTTTGAAATTATTTTGATATTTTAGAATGTAAAAGCACTGATACAGTGACTTGGCAACAGAAAGAGAAATGTTGGGAGACAAATGCCAGTCAAGTTCAACTCACTTAGGGGCGTGTGTCTGATTACCGATAAAACTTTATAAATAAAGTAACAAAACGCAAAAAAGATCGACACGAAAAAAGAATAGCGAATAGCGAACGCAATGTGGGATATGGATTGCCACCAAAATAGCTTCAACAAATTTGGATAAGAAAGTCAGAAGTATTTATAAACATGGACGATAGTAAGCAGATTTGTGGTGAAACTTCTATTTTCTTTATCATGAAGGAATTTGCTTTGCAGTTGGCCTTTATAATAGTTCAGAGTGATCACAAGAGACGTTCTCTGTGGTCGTGAGATTTATATTAAATACTTCTATTTTAGGCAAATATAAATTCTCAAATGAAGCTTTAATGTAGTTTTTTTTTCTTTTCAGCAATAACAATCTTTATTTTGATGCTTAAAAAATTAATAAGTTTTGCTGTCATGTGATAATTGTCTGATTAAAAAGCGTTTGAATGTTATCGTTATATTGTTAACAAAAATGTTTTAAGGTCTATTTATAGTAGGCTATGTAACAGAAAGAATTCGATTAATTTCAAACGTTAAATCCAGTACTCATTAATGTTGAAACATGTTTCTTCGTAAAAGTAAAACGGATCATATATCCAAGCCATAGCTGGCTAGACATCTCATCCAAATATCTTCATCATCTTCAATTATTTTTGCATGATATGCTATCGTACGTTGTAACAAGGAAGTTCGACAAATAATCAGGAGGTAGATGTAATGTCATTACAACACAAGTAAAAATATACACGAAGTCTAGTTTTCTAATGATAACGTAATAATAGAACTCAGCATTTCAGTTTTCAAAGAACCGCAAAATTATAGGTCTGTAAACCAAGGTCAAGACCTAGCGTGAGTCCTCAAAAAAAGATTTACGAAATTTTTAAACTTACTACACAGCTTTCTTCAATAGTAACTTTCCAACGATCTGAAACAGGCTTTTTTGTTTAAAAGTATCGTTGTTAAAAAAAGGCTTAGACTAAACTTATGATCACTTGCACTGGGTGGAACATCGTATACAGGCTTATCAAAATCTTAAGTCCCCAATAATATCGGGCAAGTCTTTTACATATACTCTGATAATCACACTTAAGGGGGTGCTGTGGGTGTTTGACAATTTTACAGTAGTTTCAGTTTTTTAACAACAACATTTATTAAAATTACATTATCAAATTTTTATCTTCGACGAAGTATAGGATTATTCATGGTAAATTGCTTGACATAAATAATAATGGAATATTTCTTTAATTTGTCGTGTAGAATCTTTGCGAAAGAATTCTTGAAAGCAAACCTATAACTCTCTTGCAATGATTCTGCATGTCAAATTATTAAATTTTTCATTATTATTTACGTCAAGCAGTTTACCATGCTTTGTTGAAGAGAAAATTTTAATAACTAAATTTGAATAAATATCATAGCTTAAGAACTTAAAATAAAATATAATTGTCTAACACACCCTCTTTAAGTAAAAAAAAAAATACCCCAAAAAGGACTGCTCTCAAACACACAAAAGTAAGTTACTCAAAGGGAACTATTTAAGTTTAAGTTAATGGTTTTTGGCATCATACCTGAAATTGTAGTCATCCATTAGGTCAGTAGTACAATTTCCCATACGGACTTCTAGCAAGCAGGCCCTGATATTCCGATAACGTGAAGCAGATGGGGGCGATATTATGTATTACATAATTTATGCAACTCATTAACTAAAGTTCTGAGTTAGGGACATGCGCACATGATGTAGTTTTGAACTCGTGCTATTCCGAAACTCTAGAAAAGCTCTAGAGAAACAGTTGCATAGCCCGAAAATATTTCTCGTCTTTCCCTGTAAAGTCTTTTTAATAAACAGACAGGATATTATCATCGAGTTTTATTAGAGTTTGCCGTTAAATTTACATGCTGTTAACTTTCAAAGACTGTTGGAAGGCTGTTTTCTCTTCTTAATTGGTCTCTGTATCATTACAAAAAAAATTGAATTAATTTGAGTATAATGAACGTTATCAAGAGGGCGACATGAATTTATGGCTAACTATATCGTTTCAGATAAGTATCACATGGAGGGCTGCAAGATGCGCTCACAAGCTCTCATTTGAGTTGCCAGTAGTTTAATTGCGTTTGTGTTATAAATTGAACAATATTAAAGCCATGTTTTATTAGAGATCATTATAAATACGAAATATACCTATAAGTTGAAACAATGTGTAGTAAGACATACATGTTTGTATTAAACAATAAGCAGATTGCCAACCACATCTGTGAAAACCAAAAGCTGATAAATTCACTACGAAACGACGGGTTTAACTTACAAAAAATATAATTTGATAACTCTACGTTTCCTTAACGAGATTCTAAAAATATCAGAGAAGTCCCATTTTACATAGGCCTAAACTAGCCATGTAACAAGTCGACAAAGAAATACAAGTTCCTGTAATATATGTCGAGCTTTTATGAACTATCTCATTGTACTCTTAATAGGGATTATTAAAAATGTCTGAATTATAATAGCTTGAAGCGAACTCAACTGTATGAATAAATATGCACAAACGATCAAGAAATACTTTTTAAGCAGGGATTTTAGGTCTTCGGCCTAAGGTTTTATTTTTCCAGTGCTTTCATTTAGCACAAGAAAGACTTGCGAAAATTCCAGAAATATACGTAATAATAAATTTCCTTTACTATAAATAGTAATAATTAAGTGGTAAATTTAACTCTATGTATTTTCCTCTGTTACAAATATACTCTCAGTAACATTGTTACATACGGATGTTTGTTCCAATTTGTTGTCTAATTCAAGTGTTTCGCCCATTAAGCTGACATAAAATTCATGGAAAGTCGTCCTATAAAATGTTCTAACGATTTCGACAGACAACCAATAAAGTAGTTTAACGACGTAAACGACCTCAACAGCCTGGTTTCCAGTTTCTTATCTCTGAGCATGGGACGTTTTATTAGTCCGTCGGTTAAGAATGTTAACTTCTTTAATTATGTGTACAAGGGTAATGGTACAAATTCACTTCTAGATGCAAGATTAAACCAGTGGAGGTTGAAGTAATCGTATTATCTTATGATGAGAGGGCTTAGGTAACAGCACTTTTAGGCTACAAAGTATCAGTTGTGTATTAACACAATTAACAAGTAACAAAACTGCTATCTCTAAAATAAATGTAAAAATATTTACATCTTAGTTATTTATTTTGGAAATTACATTTTGACTATCGATATTTTTTATCAGTTCCAGAAAATTTCGTAAAAAAAAAAAAAGAAAAATAAATACCTGCTTAGATAATGAAAAAATTTCTGCAAAAATATGTTTTGCTTAGACATTATTTTCTACTAATGTCTGTCCTAACAAAGTCGAGCAATTTACATATTTGTATTAATAAGTGTTTTTTAATTCTTACGTGGCGCAAGAAATAATTTATAATTTAATTATATAAACACACAAAGAGGTAGCCATTTTTTTTAATAAATGTGAGACCACACGAATAAAATAATTTAATTAGTTACACAAGTGACGTTCTGTTAAAATGTTTAACGTACTGTTAAGATTGATAATCATATCGTATGTCAGCGGTATATAATTCGTATGTAAATGTGCAGTCAAATGATGCACAAACTGCGGATGCGTTTCTGAAAATAATGTACAATTTGTCAACCAAAAAAAAAATTGCTTAATTTTGGCTTATTTTCACGAGAAGAATCGTGCTACTTTGGGTGACGAAATCTAAAAAACAATTCAGTATAATGCTACAAAAAATTCAGCAACAAATTATGCCATATTGGTGTCAAAACTGTGTGCAAGAATTTTGATATGAGTATTTTTAGGTAGAAATTAAAAATATTTTCGAAATCACTGCAAAAATAAGTAACAAACCCTTAAAACAAGGTACGAACCATCATATTGCTAATTTATGAATCATAACTGTCGAATTTGACGTTTTCTGCAACTAATTTTAAGTACGAGTTGGGTATGTGAACTTTATTTGCCTTACTAACTGGTTGTATACTCTTACCCTTTCTAGGACGATGTAGATTGCCTACTAAACTATACTGTTGAAAAGAGTGTTTGACTTGCCTTCGGTTTAATAGTCTCATTTGATGCCAGCGCATCGACAGTTTGATGGCCAGCCTTTATTCTACAGCATTAAACGTATTTTAGCTCTCACAATTTAGGCAAAGATGTCTAGAAACCGGTTTTGCGAATGCATCGTAAATTCTTGCCTGGCAACCTGCAAATCCTGTTTCCTTCTCGACATCTCTGTTGTGATGTAACTGTTGCTCTCAGAACGTTAACAACTTAATACGATACGAGATAAAATAAGTAAATCGTACTACGATTCTCAGGAAAAAGTCTGTAATGTGTACGAAATAATGACACTCGTATGTTCATGATGTTACAATAATTGTTGCCAATTTTTAACGAAATACCAGATGTGTACACATTATTAGATTATTTACATTTATCTTCCGATATGTCAGTATTTACATTTACTAATTTAAAGTTGTATATTTTAAACATTTCAACACGTTTACGCATCCTATATATTTCCAGTACAAACAACGTTGGCGCCAAGTGATTACTTTGCGAGAAAACGAAAACCCAATAATTCTTATCTTAGGCCTTATCCAAATTAGATAATTTTCTCACACTGTTACAACTACGCTTGTAGTGAAATGAATATAAAGGTAATGTTTCATTGTGCAACTGTTGCAAAAGAAAATAAGCTAAGAGTAGTTGTTTTTAATGCTTTCACTTGATAAATTAAAGGATACTACCATAGAGCAAAAAGTAATTCCATTTCAACACAGTTTTGCTTCTATAGACTAGTCAGTGGCTTATTGCACTATTAATAAAATATTTTGCCAAGTTTTCGAGTGACGTCGATAAAAATAATATGATGTTCTATTCCAAAATGCAAATCAAACTTCAGTTAGTGAACCTTTATGTGTAATAAAAGTTTTTGTGGATAAACTTCCAGAAGAAAATGTATTCTGAAGTGTCGTCTGAATTTAAGTTAAAATATAGAAAATGGCTAACAAGGTTTTACTTCACAGGTTAATTTTAATATATATATATATATATATATATATATATATATATATATATATATATATATATATATATATATATGTGTGTGTGTGTGTGTGTGTGTATGTATGTTTATTCTCAAAATACCTTCAACATTTTCATTTTCAAAACGTACAATTTAAGTCAACACAGTTCACCTTATAATATCAATAATTTTTACAATCACAGTCATGTACACGTTTATCATTTTTGTAGTCTGTATGCAGCTAGAGGAGGAAGGAATGACGAACATCGGAGTCGTCTTTACACGTGGCACAGAACTGTCGGCTGGCCTTCCTGGAAAGGGAGTGGAAGGTTATGCAAATGGAAAGTCGCTAGTGTGGTAGAGGGTGGCTCCAGGATGAGAAGTGCTTGACGGGTGAGGGAGGGGTGGAGCATGTCAAGTGTCAGCGCCGAGCCTCTCACTACGTACTCACCATGGCAACGGGGCTGGCGAGCCACCCTCTCGTGTCTCTCCGCAGCGACGTTGTTCCAAGTTGAATAAGCAGAGTAGGCGGGAAGTGGGTCCAGGACGATGGAAGCTGGGCAGGAGGGGGGAGAGCACCTCTGTTTATGACGGTTGGCCAACTGCGGCCGTTTCCCTCCGAAAAGGCGCTTGCAAAGCGGCGTGGGAGTATGATAGGGCGATGTGGGAGGGGGGAGGGTATGGAAACACTTTGCTAGGCCCCGGAATACACAGATGCGCCCGCGCGGCAAAAACTCGCCTCGGAAAACGCTCGTGTCACCTCCGTGTGTGGCGAGCCATAAACAGCCTTCCGTGCAAGTCCACTTTGTCGTGCCATTTATCTTCCCCTCGCCGGGACATAAAATATTTGACAGTGCGGGGGTGGACAAACTTTTGGAACTGGAATTTTCTCCAGCGTTATTTGAGTATGTTAACTAATTAATTTCGAATTCATTACCTGAAACATTCGTAGAAAAATACATGTTTTTATGTAAAAGTAAAAATAAAAAAATTTCTTGTGTACATTACAGCCTACTTTAAGAGAGTTTTTATTTAAAGAAAATTATAAAAAAACTCAGAATTCCGTAATTGCAATAGTTTAAAGTAAGTGAAGTGTGTGAAATGTTTCCTCGCAAGTTTCGTAATTATCTTATATCTCTAATCAGTCAATTTATGTTTTATATATTATCAAATTAAACTCTTAACAGTATTATTTTATATACTGGCACAATTTGACTAGTAACATATGAATTTCAAGAAATTTTCTGTAATTTGTTATAATAACTAGTTATTACAAAATGCCAAACTCAATCTTACGTAAGGGTGGTCACCAACTTCGGTTACAAGGAGACGTGAACTTGTTTAGCGTTTTACGTTTTATTATTAACTACTCATCAAGTGTAACTAGGTCTGATTAGGAATGTAACTAAAAACATGGGTCACTCTTCTATTTAATGATATGTAAAGTGTTATTATTTATAAGACAGTTTAAATGAACCCGGTTATATCACTAACTTACATTTTAAATACCTTTGCACGTTTATAGATATCCAGCATAATTATTTTTTACCTGATTTGAGACTTTCCATTTGTGTTTAGGTCTCACGTACTAGATTCATTATTTTCATACTACCTGCAGGCAAGTTAAGAGGTAACATTTAATGCCTCTGTATGCTAATCGCAGCAGGATCAGTCAATTATAAAACAGGTAGTTAAAGAATAAATGTCAAGTACATATTACTTTCAGTGATGAAATTTAATTTAATAAAATTCTTATAAAAGTACGTGGAAGACGTGACTTGACTACCGTAACTAAAATCGTACGCAAACTTTAATGTTACAAAAATGCATATTTACACAAATCGGAAAGTTATTATTATTATTATTTTTGCGAGTTGGTAAAGAAGTGTAACATGTGCTGGCCTGAGAAAGAAAAATTAAACAATAACACCACATTGCCGCAAATCGCTGCATATTTACAAATTGGCCTCAAATATAATGTGAGGTGATAAGTAGGTGTTGTGCTACAAATGCAGAATAACACAGTTTTGCAGCAATACATATTTATACACGTTAGGTACATACATACTTTCATAACACTACATACAACCCGTAAGCAGAATACATGCTACGATTAGCATTGAGCAACAAACTGCACTATTATCACAATTCGTGAATTCAGTTCAGATTTAACCCGGAATGGACCCTGAAGAATGATAAATGCAATTGTATTAAATACGCTCCGGCCAGGCTAAAATGAGAATAGAGAGAATTCCAACCTAGCCACGGAAGTGAAATGGAGTACAGAAACCTAATTAAATTTTTGCTATAAATATCGTTCGGATTGAAACGACCGAAGCAGAAGAGATCACCATACTTAAAAATTTTCGTGGTGTTGTATAAGGATGCAATTATTTGAGGCGCGTTAACATTTTATAAATACCTACATTTTTTATTATTTGGAAGTAAATCCAAACAGAATTTGTTGCAACATATTGTATCACAGCGATAATAAACACCTACCAAAAGTTCACATATTTTTTTATCGTGCAACAAATATTTCTTCGCCAGTTCATGGTGTTGACGGAACTAGTTTTCATTACATGTTAATTTTTCACTCGTTCCACGTTGTCTGCTGTTTTGTCCTGTCGGATATTTTGCTTTGAAAACAGTGCATAAAAATCTCAGCTGACTACCATTGATTTATCTGAAGAGACATTCCTTTAAAACAGACGGTAGAACGGCCCATACAATCAGAAACTCTATAAACACTTAACGGGAGATTATTCAACATCGCATACTGTCCAAGTTCATCATCCCTTCATGGACGTCGGATCACCCAAGTAGTCTGCGTGTGACTTCTTCGCATGCGATTTGTCTAGAGCAAAGTGTTTTAATACCTACCGATTAAAAATCACTATCGGCTATTTGAGTATAACAGGATAGAAACCTGTTTTAAAAGAATGATTTACTATATGACATAAGGAAATGCTTATTTGTTTGTAGCCTATTCACATTTTTAAAAAGTTTACTGTTTGTTTCATCAAAACCGCAGGACTCTCTGGTTATCAGACAAATTGTTAACATACATATTTCACTAGGCATGATCCCATTCTGAAAGGCACTGAGTAGGCCTGTTCAACGCAACTTTCAGGGGTATCGACAGGTCTTAAGTTTTTTACTATTAAATCTGCAGCTGACACCAATTGTTCACTAACGGTCCTAATGATTTCATTAAGTTTAACGGTTTAAGAGGCAACAATTCACTTCAATAAACATGTTAAGAGTCATAAAATATATTTTATCCAATCTGTTGATTTATAATATTCCATGATGTTTCCGCTTTGTTACTAGAGTGAAGCATACGTTAATCTAATACTCATGTTAAGGGCGCGGATTACCGCAATTTTCATCACCATTTTTTTTATTTTTTATTTGTACAATACATTATTTTCTAATTTAAGACACAAAAATGTAACTAAATTTGGCTCTTGTGAATTTTTTTTTATCTCTCATAATTTTCGCGTAATGGTTTGTTAAAGTCATATTTTTACATGTTTCCGTTTTAACGACTACACTAAAACCAACTGATATACCAAACTCAAAAAAATCACAGTGGATAAAGATATTGCAGGCTACAATGACATGTTCATGAAATTAAAAAATGAAAATTATTTTAATTTTAAAAAGTTTCTGAAACTGAAAATAAAAATTTCAAAAGTTCAATAATTTTTTTTAAAATACAAATTATGTTTATTCTTTAATTTTATGAGCATGTTGTTGTAGCCTGCAATGTCTTTATTCACTGTGATTTTTTTGAGTTTGGTATATCAGTTGGTTTTAGTGTAGTCGTTAAAACGGAAACATGCAAAATATGACTTTAACAAGCCATTACGCGAAAACTATGAGATATAATAAAAATTCATAATATCCAAATTTAGTCACATTTTGTATCTAAAACAAGAAAAACAATATCTGGTACAAATACAAAATAAAATAATTATGATGAAAATTGCGGTAGACCGCGCCCTTAAGCCTTAGTACAACTTTCATTAAATTTCGCAGTATATATAAATATTCATTTCATACTACATTGCATGTTCCATTATATAATGAATTAATGAAAACCTTTAACAACAATGATTATAAATTAAAGTAATTTCAAGAGAGGGTGCAACACTTTTACGGTCATTTGGTCGTTTTGTAGCTTTGTGTTCAGAAGGCGGTAGCAGGTGCAGGAATTAAAACGCTAACTTGCGTGCAAAGGGAAGATTTCTATGTTATCTACGGCGAGTAAGGCGGTTCCTGAGGAATAGTTGTATGCTAATTGATGATTCGGAAGTAAGAAGTACGTAGTCATTACTCCAACTGTGCAGCGGCCTTGTTTTCAGACTTGGTTTATACCTTGAATTCACGGATGTAATTTTCTAGCTAGAGTAGCCCAGTGCAATTACTGTCGAAGCAGAAATGTCTCAATTGTTACAACCATTGATTTCCATTAAACGGGTTATTTTAATCTTTATTTGTATAACATGACAATTTCATCCAAGCCTGCAAACTTTGGATTTACTGTTTATGTGACCGCTTTCGTAATGTCTTAATCTGATTTAACATCCTGCAAGAAGGTATACTCTGGAGCATTTGTGCTGCCGGACTTTGCCATAAATTTATTTTCAAATTATTTATACGTAGAAAACTTTTGAATTTATTATCTATGTTCTACACTGATTTAATTATTTCAGATTGTTTTTGTTTTCACGCTTATACGTGTATTTTTGTTTATCTTACGGCATGCAATACTAAATTTGGAATTTAAGTAAATACATGGCTGCAGTGTACAGAAAAGTAAAAAGAAAACAAGTTTTTTGCTTATATAGTAAACAAGATATTGACTTATAGCGTTATCGATTAACATTATTTGTGTAAAGTTGAAATAAAATATATTCAAACATTTAAATCTTTGCAAAATAAATTAATTTGCCTTTGTAATGAATAAAATATCACGTTAAGTACTTGAAAATACACTTAAATTTGTGTAAATTTCAGTTCACAAATATTAATTCAAGTTTGTGCTGATTTACGAGATGGCTCTGTGACGTTGTGCCGTGTCACACGAACATTTTTAAGCACAAAAGCTAAACATGTAACCAAAACGTCTTAATTTATGTTATATTGTGTTACTAAAGTACAGCACGCCATTTACAAAAAAAAGTTTTTGGTGTAACCCGGAATTACAAAAACTGCTTAAAGACTTCCTTATCGCAAAAAATTCAACCTGGCACGTAAACCACAATATAGAAGCTTTCGTTTTAGCATAATACGTCCTTCTTCCTACGAATAAATGTAGGCTATAGTGTCGCTACTGAAGTATTTTTTATGGTAAATAGAATACTTGGAAAACATTGCACGCCAATTCAATTTTTGGTGCAAAAAGGCGGTATTACATAATGCAGCAACAAATGTGTCGCCCACGTTGTTTGATTTGTTTTAACTACATTATTTATAAAATCATGCTAGACATTTTTTAAAATGTTTTCATGGTCTAGTTTAATGAATTACTACATTTATTTACAATAAGGTTACAAATAATAAACAGGTTTTGTAAATTCACGACAGTATAAATTCATTTATAACGTCGTTTTTATGTAATATACGTTTCTGATACCGAAATTTTTTAGATTAAATTATTAGCTTAGCTGGGTTTCGTACGAAATTATAAAACCTATTTACGAGCCAAAATATAATTTTTCTAGTTGAAAATTATCCAAAGCTGTACAATTCTTTGGTTTAAAAATATTTGACTTCGTAGTAAAAATCACTTCTATAATTTATGTAAGATAGTCATAATCTATTTTTCCTATCAAGGATTAAAATATTATATTCGCAAAATTCAGCGTAAACAGGAACTAACGGGCTTATGAAAAGTAGAACCGGAACTGTTGTTTGCGAAGTCTTAGGCTGAGGACGTGGAAACGCGGCATTTGTCGAGCCGTCAACCGAGGTTTCGACGCCATATCTCCTTGTCTCTCTCGTCGACAATAAGCGCTCATCAGCAGAGCCGCCCATCACCAGGACCGTAATTACCGGTCCTGGAGTTGTGTTTGCGAAGTTTCCCCGCCTGCTGGCCAGGACGATGATAAACAGTCACACAAATCAAACCCCCGTCTGACAACCACTTAGAAAGTCACTCATAAACCTTTTCTCTCACATCTGCCAGAGAACTTTTCGGATGTTACGCTTGGGCTGAAATTTACTCGCGTCTTGAAAACCTAGCGTGCCGTTTACTTATCTGTAGCCTACAACGTCTGTTTGCACTGCAAGGTTGTTGTGAATGTACCACACCAATATTTAAGAGTTTTGACCAAATATGTATATTAAAGTTGTTTTTATTCTTGCCAGTAAGCATTTATTTATTTATTTTTTTAGAAGCTGTCAATTTTACAGGCTACTGGTATTATCAGACTTGCACAATAACAATGATCAACAGCTGCTCCGTTTACAAGGTCAATTAAGTATGTAAAAATTTGTATGGGTTACAAACTTCTATTAATGTTTAGGAATATTTGATTCTACGATGGCAACGGGTAAGTGTTTATTATAACTAATCTCGAAGAAAAGTTCTCTGCATCCTGTCTCAGGGTAAAGTTACATCCTACTGGTGTTGAGCGTTAAAGTGCTGTTGTAAATTGTACAATTTCATACGTACAAACGAGCACACACGAAAGTACACACGCGTAAAACATATATGCACCTAAATGTTCAAAACGTAACGTAGCGGAAGAATATGTACTAGACAACATACTTGGGTAGTTATTTCAAAATTTTAATTCTAGAATGACAGGCGATTTTTTTTATCCCAGGAAAACATTTTTTTTGTAAGATACATTTTCATGAAACTGTCAGATATCCTTTTTATATTAAAAAAAATCACATGTACAAATTGAAAAATACTACATTCTCGCGCAACATGAATGATATTGTTTTATTCTAAAACCGCAAATATTGTTGAATGTGATTTTTCGTACTGAGATAGTTTACACACAAAAATTTTGAAAAACAGTTCTGGTCATTAGCGTAAAATATTGGCGTCTTACAGTAAAAGAGTTTGCTACTAAGCAATTTACAAAACAGTGTGTTTTTCACGTGATTAACGTGAAACACGTGCAGGATATGAAATTTTCATCTAGTTCCAGTAAACGATTGGTTGGCAATAACCAATTATATCGTATAACTATGACATACAATGGCAATGAACGTACAAATTATGCCTACGCCTTTATGCAAGTAAAACTTACGTGGAAATGTAAACTACCGCAATACTTATTTAAGAACACATGCTTACAGCTTAGGTTAGAAAGCCGAAATTGGATGCCTGTCTACAGTTTATAGTTGTCATAAAAGTTTTAATAATAACGATAGACATATTGAAGTTATTGAGAAGCTGAACCATCTCGAACCTGTGAATTATTTTCCAAAAAACACAAGATTCGGTATTTTTGCTATTAATATTGATTTTCGTTTCCCTGTTAAAACGACTATCATAGTTTGAAATATTTTTTTAATGTAAACGCAATATCAGCAATGTTCTGTGTGAGCTTTATAATAGGTTGTGGCATTTAAGTGTACGACTGCAAAATGAACAATAGGTATAACTTTCCATAAAAATATATCTTCGTTGGTTTGAAATTCAAGAATCTGTCTTCGCCAAATTCAGGAATAAATCCTTTAACTTTCTAACTTCGTCCACATCAATTTACAATTTTGGTAACAAAGAATTTTTTTTTCAGTTTTGTGTTACCTTTTTTTTAATTGCTATGATTGGTTACCCACCATCAACTTTATCCTATTACTTATCAGAAGTAATAAGTTGCGCAAATGTAATATTTCAGAACATAACCGACACTTTGCTAAGTGAAATCTAACAAATTCGTGTTTGTAATGTTTAAACACACACAACGCAAGATAATGAATTAAGCAAAGCGTAAACTTAAGCATTGCCTAGCTGAGGTAAATTTTAAGACGAGTTGGTAAAACCGACCCCGTCTCTCTTGAAGACAAACTGGTCTAGCAGAAAATGTGTAGTTTCTTTTAAATAAAAATAAAACTCTATAAGAAATATTTTATTTTACTGTTGATGTTTATCAATTACTATTGAAATTTAAATTGCACCTGCAAAGACTCTTGGCTGACAAATCAGCCAGAAAAAATTATCGAGTATACAACGTGCCACAATTTTAGGTGACCTTTTGTCTCAAAGTAACAATACGGCGTGCAAAACTTTAGCCGATAAGAGTTTATTCGAATAATTGGCAACGTTTTTCCATTATTTCTCAATAGAATTTGCATTTAAAGAACGTGGCACGTGTGTACCCGTTGAAGGTTCTACGGTAAATAAAAAAAAAGTCTTTATAGCTGCGGAAAATGGGTGTAATTGTGGCCATTTTAGGTATACAAATATTGGCGCACAGTACAAACAATGTTACCGAAGTGGTCTGCTGACTTCTCGCCGATAGCTCAATTCTCTGTGATATTGGGTGCTGATATTTATAATTTTATGACATATTAAGGATAAAGGTGTATTGAACATGCCTATATTTTTCAAAAGATACTGCGTCAAGGTCATCACACCTAAATCAATCAATTTCACAATTATCCAGCGGACCGCGGGAGCAAAATTGTCAGACCATACAGACCTCCCACCAAGGCGATCCGGGTTCGATTTCCGGCGGGGTCGTTCCCCAGATTTTCGCATGTGTGACTCGTGCCGGTTGATGCTGCTGGTAGGCGGGTTTTCTCGGCGATCTTCCGTTTCACATGTCCTCTCATTCCAGCGCTACTCCATACTCACCTCATGTAACCCCTCACCAGCGCTGAAGACCTCGATGTTGGGCGCAGACCAAAATCTCTCACGCACTCACTCGCAATTTTCCGTTGACAGAAAATAAATTCTTAATATTACGTAAGGACTTGAAATGGGTTAAAGCACGTGTTGAATTCTTTGACTGCTATTACTACGCATACGTCACTCATGTAAACTAAATAATTTAAAAATAAACAAATATCGGCTGAAGCTCTGCATTCCGCATAGTGACTGAACTTGCTGCCAACTTAAGAGGTATACGTACTAGAAGTAATTTTCCGCGTTTTTATTCGCGGATACAGCGGAGCGATAAGGTTCAGTTTACCACACTCGACAGTAACAAAATCGCATCAATGCGCGGTTTGCCGAATCCTATAGGATCTTAAACGGCGATCACGAGGTTTTATATGTTTAAAGTTTGTAATAAAGTACGGTTATAGTTTCTTGAGTTGTGTGTAGGAATCCAGGCGGTATTTTTGTAGTCACGGCAGTTCTTACAAACGAGCAATTTTGAAGTGCCCCAAAGTGATGTTTTTAGTAAGTGTTCTTCAACTTTGGAGTTACAGAAACACATATTTAACTAAGTTATTCTCGTAGACAAACTATTTGAGGACAAGTTAGCGATTTCAGGCAGAAAAAAAAACGTGATAGGCTACTATACCGTTCATGCGCCATATGCATAGGCTTCTCAAGGTAAGTTACCATGTTTCTACTGTTACCGCGAAAATGATTTTTTATGGCAAAATTTGTGAAAATATGCAATATCGAAGGTTTACTGCTATGAAAAAAATTAGGGTGTAAATCAATACATATAGCGTCGAAACAATATAGCTATTCTTCGATATCGATATTTGGTTGCGAGATCAGATATTAAAAATCTGTTTGGCGGTTATGTTTAAAATAGCTACTACCATGTTTCCTAATTTCCTTCATGGCGGCAAATACAATAACTTTAGCTAATTATGTAATTAACGCAATATGTGTTAATTGGATTCTTATTCAAAACCATATAATTACTATCTTGAAAACATTTGGTATCGCAACTAATGAATTTGTTTATGAAAACTGCCAAACAGATTAGTGCTATCCAATCTCGGTTAAGCTTTAAAAAAATACTCTCGCAAAAACGGTACAAACAGCAAGAATGGCCTAAAAACTTGCCAGAGCGCGCCATGAAGTTGCAATGCACTGGCGCCAGTAAGGACAGACCCTTTTTTACTCGTGTTTCTCGTCTGCACAGTTATAATTAAGCGACCGCATACGAAAACTAGTAAGAAACTCAAACGTTAGTAAAATAAACTGGTGTATTTCCTACCACTCGATTAATTAATCAACCTTGTAAAGTAATAATTTGACGTCATGTGCAGCGTAAATGCAAAAGTATTTCAAGAAATTCAATTGTGACTTTATTCATGTTCCTCCAAAGTTAACCTTTCACGTGCTGAAAGGGAAGCATGTATTAAGAGTTAGTAGACGCTAGCTCTTTTTTAACGTCAGAGGCACGAAAACGGGGATGGCAATAAGTCGAATATAACACGTCCGTCAAACACCTCATCCCTTCCAGGCGCTGAATACTATACTAGAGAGCAGCGTCTTCGTACAAACCGTTTTCCAATGGGACGTCAAGCGATGACTCTATTATTTTATTTGTGGAACGTATGTGCCTAAGTCCAATGCAGGTTTCTATTATTTAATTGTCCGCCTACGGTTGATATTTTCTCTGCTACAACAACGTGCAAAAT